>CAAKHB010005551.1:9435-24828 GCA_901007665.1 Aeoliscus strigatus | reverse complement strand
ATGAGACGTGTGTGTGTGTGTGTATATGTGTGTGTGTTCTTGGCCCCAGTGTTTTTTTCTTGGACAGTACTGACAAGAGAGCATTGTATACCCTTCACTGATAAACAGCATCCAGAGTCATTAAAAGAGAGTTAGTGTGTGTATACAGACACACACACACACACTCTCTCTCTCTCACTCTCTCTCTCGGGCATAGAGAGGTGAAACTTCATCACACCAAAGACACAGATTGAAATAGAAATGTAATCACAGTCTACAGTGTGAATGTACAGTGAGAATTCAGTTTTCTGTGTCAGGTGAAAACATGGGATGGATTTATTTACATAGTGATGTGAATGATTACAGGAATATTATTAACTGAAACAGAGTCTTGTAAGAAATATGCCATTAAAAATCAGACGTGAAATACTGTTTCATGAAATGAAGATGTTGGAAACCACTGTAGATGTTCTGTCTGTATTAACAGGGATTTAAATGAAATAATCACAACTTTAAAATCAACAAAAACCCCTCAACAAAGGGTTGAAATTCCAACTTTGACTCGATGTATCCCCCTCTCTCACCTCCTGTTTTTGTCTCATTCGGTCTATGCATCATCCAAATGTGTGACAGTTGTGTGAACACACATGCACACACACAGACCACCTTCTTCATGTAATGTTGTTTTCACTCAACATCATTATGTAAACACAGATTGCAGTGTTCTATCTTAAGCTGTTGATGCTCAAATTGTTTGTGAGTGTGACTGTAGTGTGTGTGTGTGTGTGTGTGTTTGTCTGCGCGCGCATATGTGTGTGTGTGTGTGTGTGCCTGTGAGTGTCTGCGCGCGCATATGTGTGTGTGTGTGTGTGTGTGTGTGTGTGTTAAATCAATAGGTGAGGGGCAAAGGGAAGGTCAGAACTGGCTGCGGAGCATTTAAGAAATAGTTTGCTAAACAGATAAGGAAAAGATAAGGAAAAGAGACAAAGAGAGATTAAGATATATATATAGTCAATGAGTATAAATATATTATACAAAGTGTACACGTAAATAATATTACACACCTGACTTAACTTATAAGCCTTCAGCTTCATTTCCCTATAATAACAAGTAAAATTTGAAACTGTTGTGGACTGCGTCATTCACACGTTCACCTTTCTTCCCATCCAATCATCTCTTCCTTGCATGCCAACTTCCGTTTTCCGTGTGACATAACTATGTCAAATGGAGTCTACAGTCACACACAGATGCACCCCCACACGTGTGCACACAGTCCTATTGTCATCATAATGGATTTTGTGTTGTTGGCTTTAGGGTCAGAGGGTCAACATAAGCTTCTTAATGGACTGTGAAATAACCCTAACTGCATTAACCTCCCAGATCTCACATCTCTCTCATGCACACCGACGCACACGCATTCTCTTACAGATACACAGACACATGGCGCCCACGCATAGACTCACAGAAGCTCAGATTCGATTGGATTGGTCTTTAATTG
The DNA here is from genome assembly GCA_901007665.1 of Aeoliscus strigatus. Classification (NCBI taxonomy): domain Eukaryota; kingdom Metazoa; phylum Chordata; class Actinopteri; order Syngnathiformes; family Centriscidae; genus Aeoliscus; species Aeoliscus strigatus. Next base: position 23,351 of record CAAKHB010005551.1, on the reverse strand, counting down.
GCAGGGTGATCGCACCTTGAGGATGGAGAGAGGAACCTTCAATCAGATGGAGTGTTGGAGCTGGCGATGAAGGGAGTAACAACTGAGTGAGCCTAAAAGGAGGACACTTGCTGTATCAGAGGGCCACTGTGCTTGTCCTGTGCCTGGACTCCGGTACGACACACACACACACACACACACACACACACACACACACACAGGATTACATTAAGATAATGCGCAGTGCAAATGCTGCTTTGCCTTTTAGAGTGTATTAGAAAGTGGATGTTGAAGTGCAAGCTGAGCTGGTATATAAGGAGGCAGTGAGAAGCCACCGGCGGCTAACTTTGACCTCAGCCCAGTGTCATTTTCCATATGCTTCCTTCTAATACAATTATTCCACTTTGCAGTCATGAGGCAGGGTGACGTGCTCCCATCTGTAGTTACCTATTGTTCTTATTCATCTCAGACAGCTTCTTTTTTTTTTTTTTCCTAAACTGTTCTTATTTATTCGGGCCCTTTTTTTTTAAATGGTGTTCCGGGTGTGTGTAAAAATTCCCCAAAAGATGACAGCTGGGTGTACGTAATATTCACAACAGGCCTTCAAAAATAAATCATTTTCAAATTTCTTTTCTCCTTCCCTCTCTTCCTGTGCCAAATGGGTGTCTCCCCGAGAGGGGATCACAGAGGATTTTGGGGGGATTTAGCTCTGTGTCTTAAATCAGTCTTAATTTTTGCTCTCTGCCATTAAAGAGCCGCCATTAAGCTCCTCTCTTCTCGCCTCATTTCCCTCTTCCTCTTGTTTCACTTTTTCAATTTGTGTGAGAGGGGGAGTTCACTCCTCATAAAATTTCACTTTGGCCAGCCTATCATTTGCATCTGAGCCAATAAATAGCAATTAGCATTAACAATTAAACCAGCCAGCGGAACCGCGGGCAGCTCCCTGAGATGGCCTGATGGATGAGAAGGTGGCTATGAAGGAAGGGAGGGAAGGTTTAGTGTGTGTCTTTGTGTCTGTGTGTGTGTGTGTGTGTGTGTGTGTGTGTGTGTGTGTGTGTGTGAGAGAGAGAGAGAGAGGGTGACTGACTACTTACTACTTGAACTCTCACAGGGCAACCTAGTATATCTTGCACTTTCATTCCTTCCCAAAGCTAATTTATCTACCATCTCAGTGGTCTAATCACAACACACGTATCTGCAGTGTGGGCAGAAATGCCGAGCTGCAGTACCATTTGGTCCTCAGATATCACATGATTTTACTTGTTAATTACACTCATTAACTAACAACTGTGTTGGGTGTCCTGTGTGTGTGTGTGTGTGTGTATAATACAGACACATACTAAACCTTCCCTCCCTTCCTAACCATATGTATATTATCTGTTTATATGTATTTAAACTTTAAAAAATCTAATCCCATATTTGGTAATAAATCATATTTGGTCTTTATCTGATCCTTATCAGAGAAGACATATGTTGGAATATAGAAATTTTGTTACTGCATTTTCCGACTGAAGCTAAGCTTGTGAGTGTCATACATATTAATACATTTTCTCCTGCAAATCAGCCACTGGGTAGCAGATTTCTGCAGAATTAGGCTTCATGAATTTACCTATAATTAGTGATTGTCTTTCATGACTTTTACAGTCCTGCTTTATATTTTAGGTGAAATGATACATGATCATAAAAGTTATTAAAAAAATACTGTATGCATGTCAGTTGAATGCAGTAGATGTCTGTATACATTCACGCCCATTACTTCTCCAAATATAACCATCATTTATGTTTCACTGCTCCTGACACTCGTGCGTCTCTTTGTCCCCGGCCCCCTGTGTGCACCTCCGCTGTGTGAAAATATTGTTGGTGGCTGGTGACGATCAGTCCATCTCCATACATTAATCACCACCAATAGAAAGTCCTGACACAGCAACTACAGCGGTGCCACTGCCCTGCCTAACAAAGCATAGAGCAAGGACACACAGCGCCAACAGCGGAAAGACAGAAACGTGTGTGTGTGTGTGTGTGTTGGGTGAGTGCAGAGAAAAGTGGAAGGGAGAGATGAATAGCGAAATATGGAAATGCAGAAAGAAAACAGTCATGTTTTATGTTTCCCCCTCTGTCCTAACCTCTTTCTTTTCCTCCGTATCTCTTGTTCTCTTGGTTTTTATTGTTATTACCATGGCAGCACCATTAGAGAGCTCCATGTTCTTCTCCACTGGAGCAATAAATGAAGAGGGCCTCACTCCTTTTTCCTGCTCATCCTCTCCTTTCTTTTACCTTCTTCAGGTCCCCACTCACCTCCTTTCTCACCTGCAGTTGCTTTCACCCCACTTCTCAAATCATCTCATTTCTTCTCTTTTCTCAAATTTTATCCAATTTACTTTCCACTTTCTGCATGTTTCAAATAGCCACATCATTTCTGAATTTCAGTTTCTCAGCTTTCCTTTTTTCTTCTCCTTCTCATCTTCTTGTTGCAGAGAATCCTGATCTTTGCACGTCACAATCCCCTTGACATCATCCCACTTAGGAAACATATTTACTACTAAGGGACAATCACCAGTAATGTGACTTTCTCTCAGCAGGTAAAACTATCTGTCTCTCTATCCATCTATCCATCTTTCCATCTATCTATCTATCTATTGTGTACACGTGATCAGAACTTCAGGCTCTATTCGTGTCTGGGAGATTTCAGAAACCACTTTGGAAATAATCTTTTTTCATCAATATTTAATTCAGTCAATTGATATACAAACAAAGTGTCGGTAAAATGTCATTTTATAGTAACATATAGTAACATCTTGTTCAGCCTGGTGTGTTTGGTTGTTGCAAAGTGTACCAAGGGGGTGAAGGGTCAGTTTTTATTATTAAATGATGTTTTCATAAATGTCATTATGTTGATTCACTCCGATATATCACAGCAGAGGTGAATTCTTCCTGCACCACCTTCCCAAACTGGATGCTCTTCAGCTAAACCCCCCTGGTGAGCTGCCGTATCAAATCCACCACAAATGGACGCAGCATGCACACATATTGGACAGAGACGTAAAGTGACTGAATTAGTTGTAATGGCTGGGCCAAGGTTGACGACAGGCGGGACGTTGAATCAGGAGGAAGACGGTTGGACTGTGAGTGTCAACCAAGGAGAGGGGGTGGAGGGAGCAGTGGGTGGCTGCAAGGACAGCAGACGAGATGATGGGAAGGAAAAGGAGAATGGGAGAACATTCTGGAGGGGAGAGCACACGGGTTGGGTTGATATACTATTGTTATTTTTAATTGTTGTTGAAACTTAGGTCTCTTATTGTCTGTCCTGTGTGTGTGTGTGTGTGTGTGTGTGTGTGTGTGTGTGTGTGTGTGTGTGTGTGTGTGCGTGCGTGCGTGTGCGCGTGTGTTTTCTTGTCTATTTATTATTGACTTTGTCAGCATGTGTTTAATTTCATGTGTTCATTACTACCACAGCCATCTGTCACTTACAGTGTTGGGGAGTAACTAGTTAAACATGTAATGGTGTTCAAGTTTCAAAATGAACATAACTGCAATGGAGACAGATGTGTGATTAAATTACAGGTGCTGTATGTAACTTGATATGGAACTATTCATCAGCAATTTTTGTCATATCTGAAGAATTTTTCCAAAAACTATGGCAAGATGTTCAATACGTTTTATGACTGAAGTTAGTCAATTTGTAGTGATTTTGCACCCGAATGAATTCTAATGATGTTAATTGACGAGTCAAAGGATGTTAAAAGGAGTTTGTCAGTAGTGTTGATGCTGCTGTTTGAAACAGTTGAGAACATTTATTACAGTAAACAGTAACCTCAAACATTCAAATAACAACTAAAAGTTGGATCACTTGAGTGGACTGGTTTGGACTGACAAACAATTGACAAAAACTACCCATGTTTGAAAACTTGTAAGACCTTGAACCCATGAAAGACATAAAGTACAAAGTGATGGCAGGCAGAAGACGTGAGAAACCCATGTGGTAATGGGGAATCTGAAAAGTTTTTGAAGGCCCCCCCAGTCAAAATAACAGTTCATGGAGACTGTTGAGGAATGTTCTGTAAGTGTTGGCAACTGCCTCATGAGAAAAACACTGGAGTCCTCCGGACAAAATTGAAATAGCACAGAGGGTGAATTAAAGGGGGGGTTAACAAGTCCATACCTGCTTTAGTAGACCACGACAATGTGCTAACATTTTACTGTCACATCAGGCAGACAGACAGACGAGAAGGAGGGAGGGAGAGCGGCCAAGGTCAAGGTCAATAAACCAGTGATTAATACACACGGATCATTTCTGTACACAACACCACTCTGCAATGTTTGCACATGTCTGTCTGTCTGTCTGTGTGTGTGTGTGTGTGTGTCTGTCTGTGTGTGTCTGTGTGTGTCTGTCTGTCTGTCTGTCTGTGTCTGTCTGACTGTGTGTGTCTGACTGTGTGTGTCTGTCTGTCTGTCTGTCTCTGAACTGATGGGTTATTTTGGGTTCTCCATAGGATGTGCTGCTTCTCACCTGATGTCCCTGAGACATGGATTCATTACTGAGCCGACGCCACCAAGATGGTGCGTGTGTGTATGTGTGCTTGCGCACGTGTGTGTTTGTCTCATGTAACTTAACTTTGGGATCATTGTTTAGTTGTTTTTTTTGTTTTAAATACAGGTACATTATCCTCCTTTGCGCTGTCATTCTCTCCTTTCCACTTTTCTCTCTAGTCCATTTCCTCTGTAGGTCGTATTACATTTTCCCCTTTTTGTCTGTTTATCTTGCAGCATTATGCAACTTCAGTTATGCAGCGGTGGCTTTTTAGGATCTTTGTCCACAGAGCGCCAGCGTCTTCATCCAGTGGCTTCCAGTGAGAATTAAACCAACAGTACTCTGCCAAATGCTGCAACTTAAATTAAATTATTATTAGTACATTTTGCCTCTATTATGTCCAGCTTCTTTAATTGATAAAGGTCCGTTTCCAAACAGGAGTGGAACTCAACATCGATGGCTGCATCCCCCCCCCCTCTCTCTCCCTCTCCTCTTTCATGCTCCCTCTCTCCATCCCTACTCAGTTTCCTGCATCTCCCTCAATGCCCCCAGAGAGAGCAGCTAAAATTAAGTGGTGCCACTTCTCAATGACACTTTAATGATAGCACCGCTGCTCCGCACACAGAGAGACCGGAGAGGTATGAGCATCTGCTAAAGATAGGCCCCTCAGACACACACACACTCACACACACACACACACACACACACACACACACACACACACAGTCATATGTCCAAACGAGTGAGTCTCCCTTTGTCTTGCCTGCCACAGGGACCATGGGGGACGGGTGGAGTCTAATTAAGAGCGTCTGTAGGGAGACGCTTGTGTGTGTTGTGTGTGTGTGTGTGTGTGTGTGTGTGTGTGTGTGTGTCGTTTCAGCTTGGCATCACCGTCACCTGCCTGGCACTGCCATTATGGCCTCTGAGTGAGAGAGAAGAGATGGAGGCAGAGGGAGAATAGATTGTGATGCTTGTAGCTGCATTAACGTCTCACAGAAGAAAATAGAGAATGTTGAAGTTGTTGACAACCAGACGCACTTAGTTGTTTTGTTGAAAGCAAAAGCAGTTTCACTGGGAGTCATCAGTAAAGTGACACTCATCACGTTAACAATTATTATTATGATCCGTTATTGTACTGCAGTGTGTACTTGATTTAATGCATTTCCCATTGCTTTGAAAAATCACGCTCAGTGTTACAGTAACATGTCTGCGCGCGCACGCGTTTGTGTATGTGTGTGTAGGTTATCATCAGGTCAGAGATGCAGCTGCAGGGGTAAGTGCCAAGTGACATTTTAAGAAACCCTCACACTCCCTGACACACACACACACACACACACACACACACACACTGGGGTGTGACTAGACTAGACAGGTCATCAGCAGTCTGACGGCCAGTCCTCACCAACTCACACACACACACACGCAGACACACACATGTCACTTTTGTGGCAGATGACATCACAGATGTTCTTTTCGGCAGAAACACAGTCACGCTGCTCGCCTTTCCTGTCCGGACTAAGCTCTTCTCATCCTGTCAAATCTTCTCTTTCACTCTTGTCCTCACTTCCTCTTCAACGTGTGTTGTTATGTTATCAGCATCATCAAATCAGAATCAAGCAGTGTTTTTGAAGTCCCAGTCTGACCTTTTTGACTTCCAGCGTACCAAACATGTCCTGTGTCTTTAACCCAGGTTCACCACAGGTGGCAGGAGCAAACACTGAGCCCTCAGCTGAGCAGCCGGAGTGTCATGTTGCTCTTTTCGTGCCACACACCGCCAGAGGAAAAAGCATCAGCTGCCTGTCTGATTCAGAATGAAGGCAGACACGATGCACACTAGCAGACACCTGCAACCAGGTGTGTGTGTGTGTGTCTGTGTGTGTGTGTGTGTCAGTCCTGAAAACCTGTCGTTACTGGCTTATCAATTTAAAAGCCAATGTAATCCTTTAATCATCATTTGGTAAGTGATTTGGTTAAATTTAGTTAGTTTAGTTAGTATATTCATCAAGTTAGTTCTTAATTTATTGCACTATTTATATTACAGTTAGTACTATTTTAACTTGTGCACTATTTGTACTTTTTGTACCGTTTGCACCGTGTGTTGACTTTGACTTAAAAAACATTCATCCTGACCAGTTTGCTCCTGAGTCACTTCTCAAGGTTCATCCCAGTCTCTGTGTTTAAATAAAATGTGAAAACACACACACACACACACAAGCTGCACATGCAGTCGTTGGACTGTATCATCACACGGAGACTTGCCGTCAAATGATATTTCAGCGTCCCATCATATTCTCATCAGAGAGGCCTGTGACTGTTTGTTCACACACACTGAAACAATAAGTGATATGTTCCACTGCAGGTTTTCTCTTCATTTCACTGTTACAGAGGAGTAACATGTGTGGAAACTGTTTGATACACTCTTTTTAAATTTAACCATCACATATACAAAAATGGTGACATGGGTTGTATTTTTAATAATAATACAAGTTACATAATCATTCAGACTCGTTTCTCTGATTTCCCATTTTTGATGATTTTTGGCATTCTTCTTTCTGCTTCTTTCTCTCACAGCATCATCTGAAGGACACGTCAAAGTCGTATGCATTCACACACACACATGCACACATGCATACACACACGTATAGACGTAGTGAGTGTATGTACTGAGGCAGGTCTGTGGAAAAAGCCTGTGAGTCTAGTCAGGAAAAAGACGATCGCGTTCAAATAGAGCCACCAAGTTCCTGCCATGGCGACATGTCCACGGATAGGTCCGCAGCATTTGTCTCCTGTGAGTCTGTGGTTCTTCTCCCTCAAACTACACTCTGCTATTTACAAACATCAGCAGGAATGTTTTATTTTGTTTCCAACAAACTGGAGCTTGTCACTAAATATAGGAGCCAAAGACATCAAACATCCTCAGAGACAGACCTCTAAAGGGGACTAGTACACCTGATGGCAATTCTATGGGTAAGAGAGAGAGAGAGAGGTGTGTGTGTGTGTGTGTGTGTGTGTGTGTGTGTGTGTGTATTTATCACTACATGTATGTATGTGTATACATAATTCAAATAGGGACAAAATATTTTGTCCATCTCATTTCAAACTTCATTTAAATGAACTCAAAGACTCTGAAAACATGTATCAAGCAGTAGAATCTGTACTCCTTATGAAGGGAGGAATTATTGCAGTTTATTACTGCATTTTGAGTATCACTAAAGCCTCTTTATTTATGTTGTCTTCATTTCTCTTCTTAGTTTTTCCTGAGGATCTTAATTTACACCTCATGAATTCACAGTATATCGTCAGGCTTCTCACTCAGAGGAAAATGTAGGTTGACCCATAAAGTGTGTGTGTATGTAAATGGCAGAGTGTGACATATGGCAAGATTAGTGGAAGAGAAGCGATGTAACATTTGAGGAAGAGTGTGTGTGTGTGTGTGTGTGAGACAGAAGCAAGGGAGTTCATTCTGAAACACACTGTCTGCTCGGAATGCAGTGTGTGTGTGTGTGTGTGTGTGTGTGTCATGCGCTCTACTTTCTCAGAGCATAGGGCGGAGGGAGTGAAGCGGAGCGGGGCGTAATTAGGCCATGATTTGAACTCTCTTAGTTCGTCCCGGTGAGGGGGTTGCAGGGTCATGCCAACTATAATAAATGGAGCTGGGTTGTGTATGTGTTCAGGTGAGCCGTGTGGGCGCCACAGTGTGTCCACGTGTACGTTTGTGTGCAAGATATAGGAGGAGGAAGGCCTGCAGCTTGTGACTGACTCAAACTCTACTGTTAAATATAGCTCCGTTAGGTCAGCTTTTATGTCACACTGGTTTAAGTTGAAGACATTTTTGGGATATTCGGCACTTACAACCGTCATGTCACACCACTTTTTATCCCCTCAGCATTTTTTGACTGCTGCATGTCACATTCAAGAGAAACAAAGTAATGAAGCAGCAATTCAATGTCCATCAGTCCTCTGGTCCCAAGTAGTTTAGGGTTCAGTTTCTTGTTCAACACCTTGACAGTGACTTTGCCAGAGCTGGGATTCCAGACAGCGACCTCTCCGGTGTTTGTGTGTGCAGGTGTTTGTTTAAACAGCTGTGACGAGCAAACCAAACAGGGTGGATTTCCATCCACAGCCATGACCTCCTCCTCCATCATGTAGCTGGACAGGTGGAGTTAGTCTGTTCTTCCATTCTGACTGGCTGGTTACACCTCCTGCACGTGCGCTGGAACCAGCTGTCCTCTCTGCTCTTTGCTGGCTGGCACGTCCGAGACTCTTCCCACTCTGTGTTCATTTCATTGGAGGCTGGAAAGAAAAATGGGTGCCACAGAGCCCACTGGGGCTGCATGCGAACCTCTGGGTCCAGATGCAACATGCTTTTCAGAAGGTGGACCAACACGCTCTGCCCGAGCTGGGGTCCCATTTCCATTTCCATGGTCTGTTCAATGTAGTCAAGAGATGGGAAAACGTAGGTTCGATTGTCCTCAAACTCCTCCGGGACCTTGAATTGCCACTTCTGGAATCCGTCGAGCAGTTTGTCAAAATAACGTTCCGTCAATTCCCCACGGTCTAGGACATGGTCAGGTGGCTGCCCCTGGGTTTCCACGATCATATTCAACTGCTCCTGGTCATTGGAACCCACGTACAGCGGACATCCGAGCACCAGTTCGGCAGCTGTGAGGCCAAGACTCCACATGTCTATGGCCTCATTAAATGGGACGCCCAGCATGACCTCCGGTGCCCTGTACCACTGGGTTTGCACGAAAGCACTGGGATCATCAGCAGACTTGAAGGAGATTCCAAAGTCGATCAACTTGACCTTTAACGGCTGCTGGTGGCGGTTCACAACCATAATGTTTTCTGGTTTCAAGTCTGCATGCACCACTCCCAGTGTTTGTAAATGGAAGAGAGCCGTGATCGTCTGATGGAGAACGGGCGTTACCTCCGTGACGGTTAGAGGCTGGAAGGATCGGTCTTCCATGTACTCAAGCAGGCTTTGGTCCAGCAGCTCCAAGTTAATGCAGATACTGTCTTGGTGGAGGAAGACGCCATTATACTGGACCATGTTGCATGTGTGTGGATCCAGACGCTGCAGTTCCTTCAGAATGTTGATTTCTTGCCTCGCCTGCTCCACTATGGCTGGGTCGTTCTTGTTCACCTTAATTGCCACTTCCTGGTTTGTCTCAGTGTGACGACATTTGGTAACATAGCCAAAGCTGCCCTCACCGAGAAAACCCTCCACCTGGTAGCACATGTCGAGGATACTCCCTTCATAGAGGTTCAGCTCTTTTTTCATCATATCTACCATGTCTGAATCACAACAAAAGAAGTTATCAAGTTTAAGCAGCAGCAACTTCACTAATTAATCTGACACAACTGTCTGTACCTTATGTACATACTACTGTATATCCCCCTTTATAGTGAGAAATTAGTAGGTATTTTTCACTTTTGACTTTGACTAACCGAAATAAGATTAGAGGTGTATTTGTCCTTTGTTCCACGTAGCAACACAGTGAGCAGTTGCCGAGCAACTGACAAAGTAACTGACACACAAAGCTCTGTGTGTGTGTGTGTGTGTGTGTGTGCCTGTGTAAAGCTACAGTCCAGTTTTCTCCAAACAGCTGACAAACTGAAAAACGTCCTGGTACCTCTTTCTTTCTGATGAGATTTAAGGACTTACCCTGAACTTCCCTTACACGTGCAGGTTTCAGTCAGCCAGTAACTCAACAGTCCACCTGGAGTGGAGCTTTGCAGTAACTCTGGCACGTCTACAGTGACAATCAACGCACACTACTGACTGACCATCCTCAATGTTCTTTCTACTGTGACACCTACAGGTCAATGAAAATACACTTCATCAGAGGAGGAAAATACTTAATTATCATACTTGAAAGACAGACACAACTTCCTTTAGCTCGGTGATGACCCTTGATTTCATTTTCCATTAGTTAAAGCATTAGCATAGTTAAACTAATGGTCCCGCATCTAGTTAGAGCAGAAACACGCAGCTCGAGGCCTTCAGAAGTTGAGTTTTTATTTCTTGGCTTCATAATTGGTCTGTCTAGAGATAAAAATGACAGCATTCAATAAATTACATTTTTCTCTTTTACTTGCTGATAGCTCATTTAGTGGCCACTGATCAATTAAAGTCCTTTTGTACCCCAGACACCCCCCCTCATACACACACCACACACTCATCCCATTAATGAGCGGACGGCTAATTAAGACTCCAAAAAGCAGGGGAGTCACTTCTTTTTGATTGATAGCACCCACCGTCTTCTCTTACTGCTATTTAGCATTTTAATGTTCATTAATAAACTTTTATTGTTTTGTTAATTATAATACCATCCTCCCCCGTTGAGATAATAACTGTGCAGAGAGACTTGTTCAGAAAGATCTTCTGCTGTTGCAAAGACAAGAGAAGAGAACCAAACGACCACAGTAGGTGAACTTTGAGCAATCAACTGGAATGAAACGTGAAACGTGTGAAACTAAGCCACAACAGAAACTTTCAAAGAACTTTAGTGTCTTTAGTGCATGTGTCAGCGTGTCATTTATTTTGTATACATAAATGTACAGTATGTGTGTATACTTGTCTAAATGTACGTTGGCCATGGAGGTGCGAGGCCAGGGACATGCCTGATGCCTCATGGAGGCCAGTTGATTGTGCCATTACTCACTGACACACACACACATTCATAGAATACACACCTGCGTGACTCGTGCCCCCCCCCCGGGAGTCCACCTGCCCCCGAGTCCATCACCCCGGAGACGGCAAAGCCCACATTTATTGTGCATACCAGCAAATACATGTTTGGTTTGCAAAGTAAAACTTCCAGACTTTGTAGGACACCGGTGAACATTTTGTCCGTCTCCTTCTCGCTGCCGGACGTGTTCTTGTGCGTGACTTAACCCTGTTTGCATCTGTGTATGGTCACTGGAATCATTAACAGGACAGAACGGGGGAGAAAATGCCCACTGGGTTTAATCACTTATTAACGAGACATTTGGATTGAAGTCCATATATATAAAAAGACAACTCGTGATAATTTGCAGTATTTATATAACACATCTATCTGTTGCCTCATACGTAAGTATAATAAGTAGTAAAGCATCCACAGAAACATTAATCACATAGAGTCCGCTTCCTTACGTCCGTCCCGAGTGTGTTTCGAGCCAACAGTGTGCATGCGTGTGTGCTGTTTGTCTTTGTATTTCCAGAGCTGAATAAACCGTCGACAATGGCGTTAAGGAGGATTTTAGGAAGAATGAACAACTATAAAAGAATAAGAGACACAAATTGAGGTTCAGTGGTTAATTGGCATTAAATGGGGCCCTTAATTGCCATTGAGCGTTGTGAGAAAACACTCATATCTCACTTCATCTTCATTAGCAGGACAAAAACTGATGTGATTTGCTGTGTGAGATGTGTGTGTACGTGTTTGTGAGCGTGCACTTCCACAACACAACATTACTGGGCTGTATGTGTGTGAACCAGTGGCTGAAATGTGATTAATGCTGCACTTGTTGATATCTATCAAATAAAACATTGTGATGAGGAACATCAGCTGCTCAGACACACAAGTCACACATATAGCAGCCAGGAGTTCTTTTTATTTTAACAGCTCTTAAGTAAGTTGTCATTTAGTCGCTGTGACGTTGTGTGGTGTTGTTCCTGCAGCACATGTTTTTGACTTTCATGTCAGATTATGACACTGTAAGAAGATATGATCTTTAATCATTATTAATGATGTGTCAGGAGGTTTATCTGCCTTAGCGATCAGATTTTCCACTTACCTTTACAAAGTGTTTTCACTTCAGAAATATTACGTATGTGGTCCAAAGGCCTCATGCAGCAGCAGCAGCAGCAGCAGCAGCAGTAACAAATGACCAACCAGTGACCACTGGAACTTGAAACATCTTAAAAAGCAGACGAAGCAGGGTTACGAAGCACTATGCGCTCTGCAAACTGTGAAGACAGCCAGCTCCAGGGGCTTGTCACGCTCCGAGCAGAGGACGGACGTCATCAACACTGGTGAGCTGGTGTGTTAGTGTTTCTGCCACGCAGAGAGTCACGTAACTCTTTGTTAAAGAGACAATAGTGTTTGTGCTGGTTCAAGTCATGTTCTGTTACACGGCCTTTCATCAGAAACAGGAACAATGACGATTACAAACATAAACTTCTTCACGTAACAAGAAACGGGGGAAACACCTGCTGACATTTATACCTCGGGATGATTCTATCACACGTTTGTCGACACAACTAACGGATGATCCCTAAATGTTGAATATTCTAATGACTTTTTTTCTCTTTGGCTTCCTGGTTGAGATGACCTGTGTCCTCCAGGCACTGTAGAACCCCATATTCACAGTATTCCTCGTTGTAGATGTCTTAATATATCAATTTTAACTGATGTATGTGGTCATCCTTCCACCAAGTCAAGGAAAGAGGATCCATCGCTCTACACGGAGCAAAGAGCTGGTCAGATAACGGGGGGATTCTTCAGCAGGTCCCTCGAATAATGGCCGACACATCGTCAACACTTTTTTGTAAATTAAAGGGTAAGTTGTAAAATAAATGTGTAGAGGTCTCTAAGATGATTTGGAGCTTATCATATCAGCAGCAGACAGAAGCGCAGCTCGCCTGGTCGACAGACAGCTAGCTAATGTTATATATAAAGACTTCCAGGGACAGCGGAGCACCTGGGGACACGGCAGCCATATGTTGAAGCTTTGTCTCGTCCTACAAAACTCAGTCTGCCCTTCACGTGATTTGTCAAAGGGCTGCGCACAGTGACAGCTACAGGGTACAGGAGGACCCGAGATACTGAGACACAGTGCACCTTAAGGAGAGAGGTGGACGGAGGTAGAGCGCCACCGGGAGAGGAGGGGTGGGGGAGGTTCAGAGAGAGAGAGAAGAAAATACGGCGGTGGCTTGAGAGGAGTTGTGTCGGGAAGCAAAGTGGTTAAAATGTCTTGATGGTAAATGATGTGAGTCAGGAGAAACAGAAGAGGTGAACGGAAGAAATAAAACAAGACAAGCAGGTTGGAGAAGATTTTGACGATGAGATGAGGGAGATCAGGAGGCAAACTGCCTCCAGGCTTCTTCTCCCAACTCTGTTCCTGCTTGGGCTCTAACTGCTCTTTTCACGCCGCGTCTTTCAGGTCCCACTTCACTCCCGCCAACCCCCCCGGTTCCTACTTCCTCCCTCCTCCACCCCCCATCTCTGTGTCCTTCTGTGCAGGGGGTTGAGACACTGAACAGATTATGGCATAATTAAGGCGCTAAAGCAGCACATTATCCACCTGGTGGCTTCTCCGGGGTGGCTAGCTCCGTGGCTAGGCTAATCAGGGTGTGTGTGGTGTGTGTGTGTGTGTGTGTGTGTGTGTGTGTGTGTGTGTGTGTGTGCTCGTATACTGT
>CAAKHB010005549.1:3959-15709 GCA_901007665.1 Aeoliscus strigatus | reverse complement strand
ATTTTCTGATTCTGTTCAGTTCATGTTTTGTTTAGGCTTCAGGTTCTGGTTCTGTTTGGTTCAGGTTCTGGTTGTGTGTGGTTCTGGTTCTGTTTGGTTCAGGTTCTGGTTGTGTATGGTTCTGGTTCTGTTTGGTTCATGTTCAGGTTCTGGCTCTGGTTCTGGCTCTGGTTCTGGTTCTGGTTCTGGTTCTGTTTAGGTCTGGTTCTGTTCGTTTTAGCTTCTGGTTCTGTTTGGTTCTGGATCTGTTAGTTTCTGGTTATGCTCGGTTTATGTTCTGGTTCTGTTTGGTTCAGGTTCTGGTTGTGTATGTTTCTGGTTCTGTTTGGGTCTGGTTCTGTTCGTTTTAGGTTCTGGTTCTGTTTGGTTCTGGATCTGTTAGTTTCTGGTTATGCTTGGTTTATGTTCTGGTTCTGTTTGGGTCTGGTTCTGGTTCTGTTCGTTTTAGGTTCTGGTTCTGTTTGGTTCTGGATCTGTTAGTTTCTGGTTATGTTCGTTTTAGGTTCTGGTTCTGTTTGGTTCTGGATCTGTTAGTTTCTGGTTATGCTCGGTTTATGTTCTGGTTCTGTTTGGTTCAGGTTCTGGTTGTGTAAGTTTCTGGTTCTGTTTGGTTCAGATTCTGTTCTGGTTCTGTTTGGGTCTGGTTCTGTTCATTTTAGGTTCTGGTTCTGTTTGGTTGTGGATCTGTTAGTGGATTGTTATGTTCTGGTTCTGTTTGGGTCTGTTTCTGTTTGGTTCTGGTCCTGTCCTGTTCAGGTCCGGGTCAGTGTGTCGGTTCGGTGTGTGTGCTAGAGGTTCTGACTGTCTTTCTCCTTCAGATCCCGTTCACGGCCCTCAGAGCGTGAACGTGGTGGAGGTCCGTGCGCGCCAGCTGACGATCCAGTGGGAGACGTTTGGTTACGCCGTCACGCGCTGTCACAGCTACAACCTGACGGTAGGAACGTCTGCGTCACATGATCGCCGAAGAAACGAGAAGTTGTGCTGACGCTGGTGTCTCCCCCTGCAGGTGCAGTACCAGTACGTGTTCAACCAGCAGGAGTTCTCCGTGGAGGAGCTCATCCCCACGTCGTCCCATTACACCGTCCGAGGTCTGAGGCCCTTCGTCACCGTCAGGCTGCGTCTGGTCCTTGCCAACCCTGAAGGCAGCAAGGAGAGCGAGGAGATCGTCAAACAGACGGAGGAGGACGGTGAGTTGGAAACATTCGTTCAGAAGGATTGTTCAAAAGAGTGTCAATTTATTTTTTTCAAAAGTGTCGTTCAAAAAATTCGCTCAAAAGATTCATTCAAAAGATCCATTTAAAAGATTTGTTCAAAGAATTAATTCAGAAGATCCATTCAAAAGATCCATTTAAAAGATTCGTTCAAAGAATTAATTCAGAAGATCCATTCAAAAGTATTGTTCAAAAGATTTGTTGACAATATTTATTCAAAAGATTCATCCAAATTTATTGTTGAAAACATCATTCAAAAGTGTTTGTTCAAGAAAAATGTTCAAAAGATTTGTTCAAAAGATTCATTTTTCAAATGATTCTTTCTAAATATTCACTCAAAGGAATCGTTCAAGGGATTTGTTCACAGGTATTCGTTCAAAAGATGCACTAACACACACACACACACACAGATGTCTCCTGATCTCACAACTAATATCGGCTAAATTCAGCTTCTGGGGAACATCACATCTTAGCGAGCAGTATTAGCTGAACACACACGGCCTTCAAGGTCACATGACTGTGGGGTAGAAACTCCTGTGTGTGTGTGTGTGTGTGTGTGTGTGCAGGGCGTTATTGTTTTGCTCTTAATTGTTTTTTTAGTTAACGGCTGATAATCTCTTGTTTGTGATGCCGTAATTAGGGAGCGGAGCAGCGAGGGGCTAATTACTGCTAATGGGTTCGTAGCGTCGACGCTCCTGCAGTGCAGCAGCTAGACACGCACGTACATGAAGCACAAGACAGAGAGTCAGTAGCCAAGTATGATTTATTTATCAGTAAAAGTCATCGATGAAGAGTTTGCTTTTCGATAACGTGTTTCAGACGTGGGCATCAGCTGGGCGCGAACACGTCCTGCTCCAACGCTGAGTACACGTTAGCAATCGGGAAAAAAAATCCTGTCTCATTTGCAAGAAACGACTATTGATTAATTAACAGGGTTTTGGTGCAGGGACGTTTATCAGGTTATGTTTATGTGCACAGGAGTCAAATCAGGCTGTGTTCTGACATCATAATGACAACACCTGAATGGACAAGGTCGGCCACTGGTGGAGAGAAGAGAAAGAGAAAACAGGAGTCATGAAAACATACTGCTAATAAATGAATGATTAAATAAACAAAGTAAAAAAATGGACAATATATTAAACAACAAGTAAAAACACAAAAGAATGGAAAAGGAAAAAGAGGATACACACATACATTCACATATGAAAATAAAAAGTATAACAAAGTATACAAAATAAATAATATAAATATATATATATATATATAAATTATAAAAACTAAATATCAATATAGAACCAAACTACAACAATAAATATAATATAATTCATACATAAATAGCATATAATAATCATGATAATAATTAGTATTGTATTATTACATTTTATTATATTTTATTTGTATTTTATTTGTAACAACATCAGTAATAATAAATATACACAACAACAATAAAAAAAGGAAACAGATAAAATCGTAACATTTCACATAACTACATTTGGTCCAACTGTTCATCTCTCTCTCACACACACACACACACACACACACACACACACACACACACACACACTAGGCTCAGAGACAAACGCCATGTCTCGTCAGCGTACACACCAGCCGACCAACCTGAACACGAGGCACCTACTTGTCCGGATGTGTCAGTCCGTCCCCGTTTACGTCCGTCCTCCTGTTCGTCAGACGTGTCCAGGGGACGTGAGTGGGAGCCGGCGACTCACCTCCCACCGCACACACCATTCTAACAATGACGTCATGTTCTTAACTGCGCTGCAAACTTTCGACACCCTCAGATATACAACTGCATCCACACACACACAAACACACACACACACACACACCGAATATTGTGTGTAATCCTCCCGTAATTGATGTGTGTGTGATGTAATCTCCTCCCGTTTCAATCTGCTGCGTTTGTTCTTGCGCCGGCGCTGTGACATCATTGCTGTGGATTAGCGCATGTTTCCACCTGCTGACATGAAGCTCAGTGAAGTGTTTCATCTGAGGAAACATCGCAGCGACGGGCGAACATCACTAAATCATGTTTCCCACCGCGACCAATCCGTTTTCATCAGTTCCTCTCTTTCCTGTTGTGTTCAGACGCAGCACAATCACATTTTATGGCTCCTTGTTCATCGTGTTCTTTAATAAACTATTATTATCGTTGAACCACCAGACTCAGCTTCATTTCCATTTGTGAAAGACACACACAAATCCACAAACGTGTCGTACACGGAAAGAACAAATGTCTAAGATTCATATTTGCATATGAACGAGCAGCAGTCTGTTGTGGTCGAAACCCGGTTGGGTGATGGACGCCGGAGACGAACAATGTCACAGGAAAGGTGGTAAAAAAATAAAAATATACATAGATATAAAAAAACGGATGAAGCCAGCAAAGACGGAGTGAGAGCAGGATTATTGAAGCTGCCATTGATTGTTCAGCTGGAAGTTAATCAAGTTGTGATGAATGCTATGGCTGCTGTTATCATTGCGCACCCACCCACACACACGCATACACACACACACACTGAGTGACTGATAAGGTGTGAAATAAAAGTGGCAGCATCTAATTAAGTTCCGCTGCGAGGGCGAGCTGACGTTTCATACAGACGGGTCTTAATCAACATCCTGGAATTACAAACTGATTATTTGTATGTTTACGCCATCGGCATCCATAGATGCTCAGGCAACTTTCAGGTAACGGTCAGGTAACGGTCAGGTAGCGGTCAGGTAATGGTCAGGTAATGGTCAGGTAACTGCCTGGTAATGGTCAAGTAACATTAAGGTAACGTTCAGTTAACCAAGGTACTGGACAGATAATGTCAGGTAACTATCAACTAACGGTCAGTTGCTGTACAGTTAATTTTCATTTTATTATTGTTCTGGTTTACTTTCAGGTAACGTTCAGGTAACATTCAGATAACTTTCAGGTCATGTTTTCAGGTTAACAGTAGGTAGCGTCAGGTTGACGTTCAGATAACTTTCAGGTAATATACAAGTTATTGTTCAGATAGTGTTGGGGTAACTTTCAGATCATGTTCATGTTAAGGTTCAAGTAACGTTCAGGTGACGTTCATTTGACATTCACGCAATGTTCCTGTAACAGGTCAGGTAATTTTCAGATGACAGCAAGGTAACACTCAGGTAAAGTTCAGGTGACATTCAGGTGACGTTAAGGTAACTGTTCTTTGTTCCAGCAGCTGTGATAGACATGTAAGAAAAGTCAAACACAGAGCAGGTTAATATTCAATATACCTGTAATTAAACAGAGAAACAAATGTGGTGCAAAACGGACCAAAGATCAAATGTTCATTCATCCAGAGTCCAGGAACCGGTGAAGAACTCGTACTAAAGTACTGACACTTGTCGTGTCCCTGCAGTTCCCGGCTCTGTGCCCATGGAGTCTCTTCAGAACACGCCCTACGAGGAGAAGATCTTCATCCAGTGGAAAGCTCCCAACGAGACCAACGGTGTCATCACGCTGTACGAGGTCAGTCACGTGACGTCGTTCACTCCGGCTAATCTGTGAAACACACAAGTTCACTCTGCGGTAAGAATCACTATTTACACGTCTTCATCTCAAACATCAACAAACGGAGCTGCATCATCGATCATCAGCAAAGAAACCAAACATCAGCGACACAGAATATTTTTAATTTCCGTGCCTCCTTATCCTTTGGCTGTGTGACAAAATAAAACAAAAGTGACTTAAATTAAACTAAATTAAATTGAATTTAAATAATGGTTAATTTGAAGAATGTATTGTGCAACAGCAGATGACCACAGAGGTGCAGCCCATTAGCAGGCTGCCATCAGCCAGTGTGTTCGTTCACTTGATGCCATGTTTAATATGTTTCATTTAGCTGTCAGGTCTCATCGAGAGATCATCAGAGAGACAACAACATCTAAAATTGTCGTTTTTTTTTTTTTTTTGTGGAGTGTGTGTGTGTGTGTGTGCGTGCACGTTGAAACCTTCGATCAAATGAATCATTGAGCGTTTCTCTGTCTCACCCATCAGCTGCTTTCTGAAGATGAGACCAGATCGCAGGAGCAAACGCTTTCACGCTCAGATTGCTGATTCAAAATTTGAACATTACAGAGAACGTTCCGGTGAGAAGCTTCAATCGGTCTCGTCCTCTGATTGCTGAGATCAGTTGTGTAAATACTGAAAAGACTCAACTGGTGTTCAACTGAACTCTGAAGAAATGTCCAAGCAGAGATTTTGTCAGATTTATGATACGACACATGATATGATACGATGAGATGGGATTGTAGGATAGATATGACTTCATACAATGAGATGAGATGATATATATCATATGATGAGATACGATAGGATATGATGAAGTACAGATTCAGTACAGATTCAGTACAATGTGATACGATGAGATGAGAGAAGATACAGAATATGATAGTACAATAAGACATGATGTGATGAGATATGACGCGATACAATGAGATATAATACAATTAGATACGATACAAGAAGATAAAAAGAGATACAGTACAATGAGATACGATGAGATATAATGGGATATGATACAGAGAGACTCAATATACAACACAGTAGGACAGGATACAACACGATCTGACAGGACACAATGAGGTACTTTACACTCTAATGAGATGAGATATGATACGATGACATATGAAATGATACAATGAGATGTGACAAGATGAGATGTGATATGATACATTGAGATATGATATGATACAGAATGTTTCATTAGTCGTGATATGGAGTCATCAAAGCGAGCAGCCATTTTGCAGGACACACTCGTGGTCGAAGACTAGATGTTTCTCCATCACACAAGGTGCGACGAAATGAGGTTTTGTCCCCGTGCCAGTTTACAAACATCAGCCGCAAATATCATGAATAATAAAAACTGAAACCTTAGGGATAAGAAAAAAGGACAAATATGTCTGAATGTTGTTGACGGTTCGACTTTGTGCCAACAATGTTATTTAATTGATTATTGACGAATACGGGGACGAGCGATGTTTCCTGAAACAAGACTTTGTGTTGTGTTTCCATGTTCTCGTCTTCCTCCTCATAATTGCTCCCATTTTCTCCGGAGCCCTTTCACGCCTCCCGCCATCAATCCTCTGTCTCCCCGCCGCACCGCCACAAAGACCGTCAGCCGCATCTCTGCGACCTCCATTAGACCTCGACCCGCGGCTTGAACAACTCTCCTCCTGGGACCGTCGTCACTTGCGCCTTGTTTTGTGCGAAGGGCTTCATTAACATGAGCCGGCGTCACGACGCAGCATCATCTGTTAAACATATCAGAGGCTGAACACAATGTGCTGCTATTAGAGATAATTACTATAATTACAGCCATTGACGGGATTAAAGGAATCATCCGCCACATCTAAAGGGGCTCTCATCTGCTCTGTTGTCTCTGGGACTCTCCTTTCTTTTCACTCCTGCTTTTTTCAGGATGGACACATGAATTACACCCAGGACAAAGAGAGCGAGGGATGGAGGGATGGATGGATGGATGGATGGAGGGACGGAGGGTGAGATAGGTGGTGAGGCTGAAAGAAGGAAGCAGGTTTCATGGGTCTCATACCGTGTGCAAACATCACTTCTCTCATTTGAATTACTGTAATTGCAGCTAATTGCAGGAGTGAATGAAACACCTGGGTGAGATTTGAAGACACACACACACACACACACGTGCGCACACACACTCTCGGTATATGGATGAAAGGATGAAGACAGGCAGAACAAACAGGAAACTGTCGATTAGTAAAAACATTTTTAAAGAGTTTGTACTTTTGATGTGAGTTGTAACACTGATTGTAGCATACTTACCGTAAGAGCAGAGTACCGTATAGAGTACCGTAATTACCAGAAAACACTGAATGGTTCCTGAAAGCTGAGAAGTGTCACTTGGTTCCTCTGCGTGGTGTGAAGGAGAAGGAGAAAATATCGATCAGTTCCTGAAAGTTGATTCCTCTGTCAGTTCCCCTACCTGGTGTGAAGAAGGAGCTCCACGTCCACGTACAGACGCCGTGGACAGTTCATGGACCAAGTCAGGTTGTTTGATGAAACTGATGGTTTGTCCGTCAAACCCAGTCGAGGTTTAATCCAACACGCTGTTCACTTCCTGTTTATAAACAACTCCACTTCCTGCTCACGTGCAGCCTGTAATCAATCACAGGAATCAAAGATGGCGGCCGACGGTGGTTTCACCTCCTATGTTTCCTGACATTTCCACCGTCTCTTCCTCTGTCGTCTGGACAGAACGACACGTGTGTGGAGGAGAGCAGAGGCCGTTGGCGGAGCGAGAGACGCTCGGCCGAGAGACGTGTGAGGTGTATGGACAGACAGGAAGTGGGAGACGCCTGGAGAGATGGACAGACAGGAAGTGTGAAACAACGGTGTGAAGAGGGGACAGCTGATTGGACGACGGTGTGACGAGGGGACAGCTGATTGGACAATGGTGTGACGTGGGGACAGCTGATTGGACAACGGTGTGATGAGGGGACAGCTGATTGGACAAAGCTGATTGGACAACGGTGTGATGAGGGGACAGCTGATTGGACAACGGTGTGACGAGGGGACAGCTGATTGGACAACGGTGTGACGAGGGGACAGCTGATTGGACAACGGTGTGATGAGGGGACAGCTGATTAGATGTCTTTTGTTGGCTTGTTAGCTGTGAAACTATTTATGCGTATGAATATTGTGTGTGTTGATGTTTGTCCCTCTGGAGAATATTTATCTGTCTGAAAAGAGCCGGCGGCGGTAAATGTTATCAGCTTCAGCCCGTCCTCATCTCGTCCGTCCCTCGGTCTTTGTCTCGCTCTTATCAGGGGTTGATGAGGACAATGGAGATGCACGGCTGGAAATTATTAACAGACCATTGTGTCTGTCGCTTGTTAGCTTAGCGACTCGAGCAGAAATAGAAAAATAAGCACCAGACTTTTCCCACTGGTACGTGTGTGCGTGTTTGTGTGTGTGTGTGTGTGTGTCCAGAAGAACAGTCTGCTCCGAATGAGACAGAGACAGAAGAGAAATGTTTTTTTTTTATTATTACTATTAGTTTTCCGGTCTTCCGACAACATCAGTAGTTTAATAATTAACAATAAAGCTGCACGTTTCACGTCGCTGGGTGGGGAATTTTTGGTTTGAGAGCCTGAAGTTTTGCGATTCGTTAGTTCCCGTCACGCGAGTCTCGCTGAATGCTCGCGTCATACCCATAACTCCCAGTTGCAATTCAGAACATAACTGGGATATCCGACCTGTAACTCGGTTCAACTCAGAGGCCGAGTTCGGAATCCAAGATGGCGTCAGTAGCAAATGATTCATTCCTTCATGTGCTCCGGTTTCCATGAAGGACAGACGGCCATTCACACTCACATTCACACTCACATTCACATTCACCCCTACCGGAAATTTACAGTGACCAATGAACCTCAGCATGCTTTTGGAGGTGAGAGGAAGCCGGAGTACCTGGAGAGAACCCACACAGACATCTGTCAGTGGAAATCACACAGACGCTACTAATGACAAACCCCGAACACATGTGAGCTGCAGACACACACACACACACACACACACACACACACACACACACATCCATCGTTTTCAACTTTTCTCTCTCGTCCTTGTTCAGTCTCTACTCGTCTTTCTCTCGTTCCTCTTCAGAATCTCTTTCTCCTCTTGATGGTTCTGTTTTCATTGTCCTTCCTCCTCCTTCCTGCTGTTGCAGTTTCCATCTTTCCTCGGTGCTTCTAGTCTGTGTGTTTTGGCTTCAGAGAACTTGAAAACCCTAAGAGACCCTGAAAAACACACACACACACGCAAGTTCTGAAGTGCCAATAATGTGTTTCTTTCCCAACAGTCGATACTCTTTTGTAGTGACTGTCATTCACAGTGTGTGTGTGTGTGTATGTTCACCCACAGTTGACAGTTGTGTGGAAACTCGCCCGTAGCGACATGTCAACACACATCGACAGTTTTTTTCCAACAAAAGACGGTTGAAGTTCGTCGGCAGGTTTTCTGACCTCCAGTCGATTTGCTCAGTTTGTCACCGCGGAACAGACGAGCTCCTGCTGCGACGCTCCGACGAGCCGACGCCATTTCAGCTCCGAAAGATTGATTTGTGTGACATTTAAACAACAGTTTAACAGCTGCTGTGTGATCGCCGTCAGGTTCTCTGACCTGTCATGTAAATAATAAGTTTAATTAGAAGAAATTGTACAAAGCTTCTCTCTGTATATTTATAACAACAATATAATATTTTTGTAATTTGTTTAGTGTTTTACTCCTTATCCTAATAACGCTATTGTTATTATTATTATTACCACTACTACTACAAGTGTAATAATAATAATAATAATAATAATAATAGGGTTAATAATAATGATAATAATAGTGTTGTTGTTGCTATTGTTGTCATTATTATCTAATTAAATTAAATTAAACACTTATTTTAGGTTTTGATCCAAATATTAAATTAGTTAATATAAATAATAAGAATTATAGAAATATAAATCAATACAAAACCAAGACTATTAAATACTAATATTACCTAAATAATGATTGTAATTGTACATTATACACTGGAAATTCTGAGCTAATACACACTGATAATAAAGGCAATTCAAATATATAGTAAAGCTCATAAAACCAACGTCAGCGCTAATGCTAATAGCTAATGGGATGACTCCTCTGGGTCTATGAAGTGATGTGAAACACATCGTGTTGACTTTTCACGCGTCACACAGTTGGGCTGGGTGAGGAAGAAGCTATGTTAACCTGTTAGCTTTAGCCAGCGGCTGATCCCCTCCCCTCCCTCCTCCAGATCACCTACAAGGCTTTGAGCTCCCTGGACCCCAGTGCCGATCTGACCACACAGAGGGGGCGGGTGTTCAAGCTGAGGAACGAGACCCACCACCTGTTTGTGGGTTTGTACCCGGGGACCAGCTACTTCTTCACACTCAAAGCCTCCACCAACAAGGGCTTCGGGCCACCCGCCACCGCCCGCATTGCCACCAAGATCGCAGGTGAACGGATGTCCTCCTGGTTTATGGATGTGTTTGTATTTACTCCACCTCCCTCCTTCCATTGTCACATGACGTGTCCTCGTCCTGGACCACCAAACATTTGGTGCGTTCACTGGTTTCTCTCGTGACCTTTCTGTTGTTCTATTATGCCCTCTGATCTTCACACCACATCGTTAGAACAACAACAACACCTCCACGCTCAGTGAGGCGCTGCAAAGGCCACGTCTTTCCCAATCTTCATTAGCGGGTCCAGGGACGGGAGGTTAAACAGATTAGGACATGTGAGCACATTGAGATGGATTGAGGGAGGGTTAGGTTAGGTTTAGAGATCAGAAAATCGTTAAAGTCTAAGAGCAGGGCAAATAAATAGCCTTTTTTTTCATTAATTTCGTTTTTAAAAAATAAAAGATCACAAAACCAATGAAAAGTGGAAAAAAGAATAAGAATAAGAATCGTACACAACCTGCTGCTGTTTGACACAACAAACAGCTCTAGATCTACAAAAGCTTTCAGTATGTATTTTTGTATGTTTTAATTATTAATAATTGATTTGTATAACTTATTTATGTTAATAATGATAATAATTATTATTATGATGATGATGATTATCATCAAACATGATTGTTATTTGTTAATTCAAGAATTTGTGCCTCATAGACCAGTTATATATTTAATATACAATATTTATGGACAATCATTAATTAGTTAATTACTTTTTTTTAATTTTTTTACCCCGTCAGCTCCCATGATGCCAGAGTACGAGTCCGAAGCTCCTCTGAACGAGACAGAAACAACCATCACCATCCTGCTCAAACCCGCCCAGTCGCGTGGAGCTCCAATCAGGTAACTTCTCCTACACCGTCATTTGCAGAGAAAGAATTGGAATAAAAACAATTCCTTATCCCCTATTATTATCCCCTATCTATCTATCTATCTATCTATCTATCTATCTATCTATCTATCTATCTATCTATCTATCTATCTATCTATCTATCTATCTATCTATCTATCTATCTATCTATCTATCTATCTATCTATCTATCTACCATCCATCCATCCATCCATGTATATATTCTGTATTTTGATCACATGTGGAAATAACCGTTTAAGTTCAGGAGCTAGAAGACGATGTCCACACACACACACACACACACACACACATATACACACACACACACACACACACACACACACACAACACACACACACACACACACACACACACACACACACACACACACACACACACACACACACACACACACAAAGGCCCCACATGGACACAAAGATGGACCTTTTAAGTGTATAAACACACACCTGGATGCACCTGTGAGATGCATGCACACACATTGTGTGTGTGTGTGTGTGTGTGTGTGTGTGTGTGTGTGTGTGTGTGTGTGTGTGTGTGTGTTTGTACAGATTAATGGGACAGTCACAGAGAACCTCTCCCTCCATGACGCCGGGAAGCTCATCGAGAAGTCCCGTGGGAAGCTGCAGCTGCTGGTGCAGAGA
>CAAKHB010005548.1:116038-126131 GCA_901007665.1 Aeoliscus strigatus | reverse complement strand
TTGTGTCTGATTTCCAGCAGACAAACTGACCTCTGGGGATTTATTGACAGCAAACTCCACAGAGGCAGACACATAGCTAGGAGTGTGGAGGCAGGGTGGTGGGGAAGGTTTGTAGGGAGGGGGAAAGAGGAGGAGGGGAGGGGTGGATGCTAAAGATGAGAAGACAGACAGATGGAAGGAAAGACAGCGAGTGACATGATAAAACAGGAAACAGGTACACAGAGGGGGGACATATCAGCATGGGGCCTGAAAACAGCCCAAATATAGTTGATTTTTAAATTATTTTGTTTTATTTTATTTTTTTGGTGGAGTATCAGGATGTGAAAGAAAATGGCCGCCTCCTACAAGGATCTAATTAATTTTGAAGGATCATCAGCCCCTTTAGTCCAAGGCAGGGTACGGGGAGGGAGACAGACCCCTGGGCTGATTAGAATTCACTGCAGGTAGGCACTGGCTGCTGCTCACCCACTGTGTCACGGCTAAAATGGAATCACAGTTGTGAGTGGCAGTCTGGGCAACTGAAACCTTCTTCCCTTGGCCTGCTCCTTTGTTGCCAGTATTCACCTTACTTTACCCCTTAGGCAGGTGAATTTGCATGTCTGGATGGAAGAGGGAAGCAAGCGAGGGAGTATATTTGTCCTGTCCAACCGTAGCCCTGAAAAAGGGCCTGTGGCATCAGATTAGATCTGAAACTAACCTGTGTATGAAAAAAAAATATTTGCCATGGGAACGGCAAATAGAATTTTGGCATGTGAGTATCAATATATACAGACACACGCACACACACGATATATATATGTATGTATGTATATATACACATATATATTTATATGTATATATGTATGTATGTATATATGTATGTGTGTGTATATATATATATATACATACATACATACATACATACATACATACATACATACATACATACATACATACATACATACATACATACATACATACGTGTGTGTGTGTGTGTGTGTGAAATGGTAAAAATATCCACAAACCATCTACCGAATTCCAGATTTAATAGATTCTTCCGTGAGTCTTTGGTAAAATTCAATGTATCTTAGAGTGAGAAGTGGATCAGAAGTTTCTCTGATAAGCTGCAACACACACAAATGGACCAATGGACAGTAACTGTGACGAGATGTAATTTGATTTGACAGTTAAAAAGGTTAAAAAATGTGATTCCTTCTTTTTTAGCTTAAGTCCTCAGGAAGTTCAACCTTTAGCCTTTATGAATATGAATTTATGAGCCACTCCTATGTTCTCCGTCTTGGAGATCTCATGATTTCATCAAAATGGATGTGTCATGTATAGAACAAAGGCTGGTGTCATGATTGGTTCTGGATACCCCCTACAAGTTGAACTTTTTATGGGTTTTACTGTGGGGTTCCTCAGGGTTCCTTCTTTGTACCAGTGAGATTTGAAAAAAATCATGTGACTTACCGAAAACCACGAAACAGCCTCATGCCTACGTTGAAGTAACCTTTTTTGTCTTTTTTAGCAACTCTCAGAATTGTGTTTGATAGCTTTCTTTTCCACTTCTTTTCCTGTGCACTGGCTGCCCTTAAGTTTTACAGTTATATTCAGCATGCTTTTTCCTGCATTGCAAGTTGTTTATCTGACCCATTAAATCCTTATGTATCATCTCAGAGTGTTATGCTCTTCTTATGGTGATTTCTTCACTGAGACTGAAAAATAAACTTGACAGGCTGCTTGCAAGTGGCACCCTCTAATCATTTTTTATTCCTTTATTATTATTATTTGTTATTATATAGACCGATTTACTTCTACCACTACCTATATTTTCTATCGTTTGTGTTTGTAAATGCACATGCTCATCAACATCTAAATGCAGGTATTTATATTGTAATATGGTCATAAAACATACTAATCAAAAAGTCCAATGTGAAACACACAAGGCGTTCATTGAAAACAGACAAGTCATCTGAGGACTGTGAACATGTGATAAGCTGGTTCGGTGCCGCTAAGACAGATATTCACAAATGGATCAAAGACTGGACACAAGTTTTCCTCGTATGCACGCTTCTATCAGCTGATCCAAAGCATGGACCCTTGACTGCACAGTTATTGTCTGCATTCATCCTCTTGGCTCAGCTGATCGCCTCCACACACCTAATTGGCAAATGTCAATCAGGGTGCGTCTGATTTAAGCTGCTTTCGTCTGCCCACTTTTACAGCTTCATCTGCATGCTGCTTTGCAGTCCACCTCCACCCCAGCTCCTCCTTTACATGCTGTGTCTGACTTAATCAATGTCACCAGCTGTGGCCATTGTTGCTGTCTCTGTTCTCAACCCCATGGGGGACTCTGCGTTGCTGCTCTCCGTGCCTATGGTTTTCCATGTATGCACAAGAAGAGCACGGAGGTCCCAGAACTGAGCGAAATCACCAAAGTCTGGAAAATACTTGTACTTGTGCATATACATTTTCCCATCATTGTGTAATGGGTATACATGAAGATGGGACCATATGAATACATGAAGATGGGATTTAAATACTATGTTAGTTAGCAATTTAGTGAAGAATGATTTGTGTTCTGTCTAAAATACCGTTGTGTATTAAAAAACAGGTTTATGTTGACTCTCTTAGAGAGCTCCAGACTGTTCAAAGACCATTGAGAAGCTATGTTAGAATGGAAACTGATTTTAACTCTGTGGCCTCCATATTCTGCCCATGAATCTACCCCAGCAGAGGAAGATTTAATGTGCTTTTTAGTTAAGAGGAGCAGAATGTCTGTGGAGGTGAAATGTTAAACTGATATCGATTTGTTTGCTTGTTGCTCTGTGTCCACTAGCCCCAGTTAGGAGAGGAGACATTTACATGTTTGATTTTTTTTTTTACAAATTCACTGACTAGATATAGCACAGGGTGCTGAGAGAAATCATTCTTTAGAACTAAAGGACATGCACATACAATATTTCATTCTTATTAATTATTGTGGAATTAGAATTTTTTTTAAGGGTGGGGTTTTATTGCCCAGTGACTCAGATAACCGATAAGAGAAGAGCGGGCTCTTTTTGCCAATATTATATTCAACCTTGATTTGCAGTTGCACATGGGAACATCCATTTGTCTCGCTGAGAAAACTCTTCACACATCTGTTGCAGCACGTCAGTGGCAGATATTTGTGTTTCTGTGTCCCGGGTTTATTAAGGGAGTGGCAATATCGACAAGGCAGTTTGTGGCATTAAGATTTGTCTTTGTCTTTTCTCTCCGCTCCAAACACTGTGGCAGAGCAATACATGATTTGGAGAGAGAGGACTGTCAGCCTTGCCTAGCACCTGGCCTCCGATCAGCCATCTCCACCAGCAAACTGAAGCTTGACCCTCACTTCATCACCAGCCACACAACTATCTTCACAACACAACGTCATCTAACTGTGAGTACTGCTATGTTTTATTTCTTTTTTTCCGCCATTGTATTTCAATAAGAATGAACTTACACAGACAGCGCTGATAGTTTGTTGGAACACAAATGTACTTAAAAGATTACGGCTTCATTTTGATAAAGAGATCTGTAACACCAAATGATGCTTTATTTACATTTAATTTTAATCTAGTTAATATGTAACTGCATTGTAAATTAGGTAAAGTATTTTCTTTTTTTTTATATTCATATTCTGTAGTTAAGCTGTGTGGCTTTGCATAAAAAATATTTTCATAATTACACACATTATTCCCCGACATTACTAATAATTTATGAAATGTGTGAAACAGATTCTCACAGATGAAAATATGATCAAGAGATTGATGAGATTTATCGACAAATGCAGCATGTATTTAATAATCAATGAAAATGATAAAGTCATACATTGTGCATGTGATGCGTTCTACATACAAATGCTGCAGCACTTGTAAAAAGTGTCACCTATCAAATTACAGTTTGATTGTATTTCAGCAGTTAACTGACAGGGAACGCATCTTCAGTAATCTCAAACACTGATCAGGCGGTTTGTAATGAAGGGCCATCACAGCGAGCACATGACGAACAAAAGAGGCCTGTTCCTCCTTGCTCAGTGCGCCACCCACTGGTGAATGAGGGAACTCAAGGAAGTACAAGTATGATCGGGGTTGTACATGTACGAATGGGGCCGACACCATCTTAATACTCTGACTGAGGAGCTGTTGGTCTGTTTGTTGGTTTTCAAAGTTTGTATTTGATGTAATTTTACACATTAAGGCATTGGGATGGGGTCACAGTGGATCCTTGGTGAAGGTACTTACATATATACATGCCAATACAGAGTCATTCACACATTCAAAATAGAACCTAACATGTATAGTGAATAATTAATCACAGCTGTACCATCTCCTCCTCAACTCATGCCCTGTTCTCACAAGCCCCACACCTCCACACCCCGACACCCTCCCACCACCACCACCACCACCACCACCATCATTATTAATTCTCGCCAGCATCTGAATATTTTATTTGTTGAAAAGGTAAAATAATATTCTCAATTCCTTAACTCATTATTGTGTTTATTTCAACAAGTAAATTCCTTTGTTGCAGCAGAGCTCCCATCTATTCCAGTGATCATTGATTAGTCAATTGCAGTTTTATTACTCTGATTATAGAATATATAGACACTGTTATATCATGCTGTAATTCACTTTCAGGTGAATCTCTGTGGTTGAATAGTTGAGCGAAAACATTTTTTTTTTCTTTTAAAAGACAGGTGTTTTCTCCTTTATTTCAGGTTACATCAGTTGCAAGGGGATGACCGAGCGCATTCATAACATCAATCTCCACAACTTCAGCAATTCTGTACTTGAGACCCTCAATGAGCAGCGCAACCGTGGGCACTTCTGTGATGTGACTGTTAGGATCCATGGAAGTATGCTGCGAGCTCACCGGTGCGTGCTGGCTGCTGGAAGCCCCTTCTTTCAGGACAAGCTGCTACTGGGCTACAGCGACATTGAGATCCCTTCTGTGGTCTCGGTGCAATCCATCCAAAAGCTGATTGACTTTATGTACAGTGGGATTCTGCGAGTATCTCAGTCGGAGGCTCTGCAGATCCTAACTGCCGCCAGCATCTTACAGATCAAGACCGTCATTGATGAGTGTACCCGCATTGTGTCCCAGAACGTGGGCTTGGCTGGGCCGGGGGGATTCCCTGTCATAACAGGAGACTCTGGTCAAGAAACACCCCGTGGCACACCAGAGTCCGGTACCTCCGGGCCCAGCAGCGATGCAGAGTCAGGTTGTATGCAAGATCGTCCATACACATCATTGTACAACTACCCTGGCCTCGCTAATGGCACCCGTGAATGCCTGTACATCAACCCTGTGTCGACAACATACGATTCAACTCTCAGCACTCAGAAGGACCAGCAGTCTCAAGACCCAGCCTGGATGAACCGTAACCACGAGAGATCGCAGCAGGTCGACCGCTTTATCTCAGCGGAGTCCTCTCACTGCCGCAAGCAGCCCCGACCGGTACGCATACCAACAGGAGGAATGCACATAAAGCAGGAAGTTGAAGAGGAGTACAGCTGCCTCAATAATCTTGCGGACTGTCCGGAGGAACCTGACAACAATGACGGTGTGGAGAGTGAATCCAAGGTTGAAAGTTTTGACTCAGGCGTGAGCTCCACCATAAGTACCGAGCCAGATGCAATGGAGCAGCAGCCGTACCTAACACCTTTCAGCCGAGAGGGGGTCGGGGAAGATCAACAAGGGGAAGGAGGTCCAGTGCAGATCGAGGTCAATGACTCATCTCCAGAACAAGTACAAGAAACAGAAGAAGGAGATCCATCCCACAGCACTAGTGACAGTAGCATGTTGCAGCCACAGCTAAATTCAATCATGCCCAGTGCCACGCAATACTTGTGCCAGGCAGAATCACACACCAGCAATCTGAGGATGCCACACGTGACCAGCAATTCCCAAGTGATGGGCAGTGCTGGAAGCACCTTCCTGCCCGCACTCTTTCCTACACAGCCTGCTAGAGACAACAAGTCTTTCCTATACCTGCCTGGCCAGCAGCCACGCCAGTTTGTGGCAGTGCCGCCCCCTGCAATGCCATCATTCCCAAACCCGATGACAGTACCGCAAGCGCCACCTCAGCAGCAGCCGGCTGCTACAGGACTTGTTCAGGGGGAAAAGAAGCCCTATGCATGCACTCTCTGCTGTAAAACCTTTACTGCAAAACAGAACTATGTGAAACACATGTTTGTCCACACTGGTAAGTCAAACTCTATCTCTCCTGCTTGTTGTTAAGAGCTCGTATGCACAGTATAATTGCTTTTATCAACCAGTATTAAATCAACTAGTAAAAAGGCATTTATACTGGAAGATGAAGTCTGGTTTGTGACATAAGATGCCTTCTGTTGCACAGTTTAGAGTTTTCCTCACATGCAGAGATGGGAAGGATCGTTTCTTTCTAGCTCTTTTTGATTAAATCTCATGCAATATAACACAAGTAGTCTTTATTTCAGAATGAAAATTAAGTAATTAAGTGATTCAGTCATTATGAACGCACCACTGATGTCAAATGAGAGGCACCATTGCCCCAATCTGAAATTGCTATGTTACAGATGCAAATTGCTAGTATATACATGTGCCCACACCACTTATCTGCCAAGCAGGTCAAATTATCAGTGGACTGTACGGACTGTATTTCATCAACGCAGGCAGCTCCGTATTCAACCAACTGGTGCAACAGAGAACAGGAGACACACCAGACTTTATTTCCTTTCCTTTTGACAACCTTCCCTGCTCTCCACTGTTTGTTTTCTCTTCTACCTGTTACTGTTACGATCAGTTCATGTTTTATAGTCCTCTAATGTAAACAGAACCAGTGGTGTGAAAATTGACTGATTTAATACTTGATCTGTGCAGTCTAAATTACTGAACAGAATTTACACAGTACATTATATTTGCCCCCTGCTGCCAAATAAGCTGAAGACAGCTGAATGTGCCACATTGTATTTATAAAGTGCCGTTCACGGAGCAGCACAGTTAGTTTTGAATCACTTATCAACTGCGGATGAACAGAAAACAAAGACACGCCACCGTTCCCAGCTCATCATAAATAGATCAATATTATCCGTAAAAAAATCAAACAAACAAAGAGTTGAAGTTTTAGTCGACTTCATGTGTGCCGTTCAGTGACAGTAAATATTTTGTAGTTAAATTGCATGTGTCAGTATTTTCATTTTCAAAATGTCTTCTTATGATGTTTTTGTCTCGCATGTATGTCCAGGTGAGAAGCCTCATCAGTGCAGCATCTGCTGGCGGTCGTTCTCTCTGAAGGATTACTTAATCAAACACATGGTGACGCACACAGGGGTGCGGGCCTACCAGTGCAGCATCTGCAACAAGCGTTTCACCCAGAAGAGCTCTCTGAATGTCCACATGCGGCTGCACCGTGGAGAGAAGTCCTATGAGTGCTACATCTGCAAGAAGAAGTTCTCTCACAAAACCCTGCTGGAGAGGCACATGGCCTTGCACAGCACAGGCAGCGCCATCACAGCACTGTCAGGAAGCGCTGGTACCCCGGGGCCGGTCTCCATTCCCATGCCTATGGCTGTCCCAGAGCCTGGAGCTGGTGTGGTGGCCCTTGCCATGCCAGTGAGCGGAGGTGCAGGAGAAGGGGCTGGGGTCGGAACAGGAGTGGGTGTAGCTTCGGAAGCCAGCTGCCAGGAAGGGACCACCTACATGTGCTCCGTCTGCCCCGTCAAGTTCGACCAAATGGAGCACTTCAATGACCACATGCGAATGCATGTCTCTGATGGATAAGTACAAATAGATAAAGTTCTTAAAAAGAATGACAAATAAAATGGCACTAGATTTTCCTTTTCTTATTTTGAAGTATGAAGAGTAATGAGTATAGACACTGGCACATTAAGTTTCCCAAATTTTTTTTTTTTCTGTTATTCTAAAAGAAAAAAAAAGATGGTGGCCTTAAGGCTTAGTAGTTTGATATTGATCTACTGGATGGATCCGAACTACAGGCCTCTAAATGTATGCTTTCCTAAAATACTGATTTATGTGTTGAACACTACCGAAAGGCCTACGAAAGAAAAACATACACACAAACACACCTTTAGTGTAGATACATTTGAATGAATATACACATTCATTCGTGTTTGTGCGTTTATTTGTTTGTTTGTTTGTGCGTGTGTGTGTGTGTGTGTGCATACATAGCCATGACACATACATCATGGCAGTTGTGAACCCATACTGACCAGTTTGGAAACTATAGATGTCCAAGCTTACTGTGGTATAATTTACAACAATAACAACAAAAAAAAAAACATCTGGGGTTGGGCTACATATTCCCTCTAAAATAATGATGGTCACAAGAATGCCTTCTTATGTAAAATACAAAAAAGGAGAGTAGTTAATTTGACACTGGGTTTTATTTATTCCTATGGTATTAAGGGATTATAATGCAGCTGTTGTCAAGGTACCAATTTCAATCATTTTACTGAAATGTAAATTCTTGTCAGGGTGATGGGACAAATATTTGTCATGTTTTATAATTGTTGTCCATGCATTTTGATGGTTAGGTTTATTAAATTAAGGTGTGTTGATGAGATAGTACTTGAGCAAAAATATGTTTCTGTTTTTTTCTGAGGTTTGGAGCTGAACTCATTCGCATACACTGCCACTACTATCTTAAAAGACTGTTAGCGCTAGCAGACCACTTCCATTCAAAAAGAAGAAGAAAAGAAAGATTCTTTTGCCAAAAGGTTTTATTTTAGCCTTTTCCATTCAAAGTTATGGCAGTCTAGAATATGCGACTAAACACCCTCCTCCATAATTGCTGCTCCTCAACTTGCATTTGACTGTTATGGGATTTAGATGAAAAAAAGATCTATCACTTAAACTATTGTCCTTATTGAGTAGCCTATGTGGTTTTAATTTCTTAATCAAATGATGTATTGCGGGCTTCAGGCTAGTTGTTGATTGGAACACTGGTGAAGATGAGAAATTTAATTTCAGTCAATTTTAAATTGGAAAGAGATGCTGATCGTAGAACCTCTGTATAACCTGTTCATTACTATTGCAAAGCTGCTGTGGAGGGAGCTCAGTGCATTAGCCTATGTGTGGTGGCTCTCCCTGCAGCTCATATGGCATGCAATGTTTTGAAAGGACATAGAGGAAAGGAAATGAGGAACAAGTAGTTCCACTAATATCACACCGTTTTATAAAATACCACAAATTGCAGATGGACTTTCTACCTAGTAGAATACATTCCTGACTTTTCGAAAAACACGTGCACAGAACAGACTCGGAGGTTAGTTTGCGCAAGTTGTCATCCATTAATCACTTTTTTAAAGGCTCATCTCTGATATTTGAAATGTTTCATTATTATTATGAATTTCCACCCAAAATAGGACACACACACACATGCATGCAACTGCCTGCAACTGCAATCTGTGTGAGGAGCACACACTTAATATTGAATCATTTTCCTTACATGAACTACATTTTTTTTTTCTTTTACTCCATTTAAAAAACGTTTTTTAAAAAATCTTAATAAGTGGACTGCATTATTTTCTTGCATATGTTGCACTGCTTAAACCAATAAGTGCACTACTGTTAACAGAGATATTATAGTTTTAGAAAAGAGGATTTTTAAAAATCTAACATTTGGTTGTAGAGTTCACCTGTAATAGAATAGCTTTGTTTCAATTAATTCATTCAAGTATTTCAGCAGTTCTTTGGCTTATGTTTTTGCTTGCAGTTACCTACAGTGTATACTTGTGCTGTGTTAATGCAAGTATTTCATTTTATTGGATTTTGTACCGTGGCGTGTGCTCGTCTTCGTTAAAAACATTTGAAGTCATTCTTTTACTGAGTCGCTTCCCTATCACTCACATTTCTTTGGAAATGGACAGATTTGAAGCCAAACAAGTCAAATTGAACATGAAACAACTGTAATAATAGACACAGCGCCTGGCCAACTTGTT
Organism: Aeoliscus strigatus; assembly: GCA_901007665.1. NCBI lineage: Eukaryota > Metazoa > Chordata > Actinopteri > Syngnathiformes > Centriscidae > Aeoliscus > Aeoliscus strigatus. The sequence goes on along the minus strand of CAAKHB010005548.1, from coordinate 116,184 downwards.
TGTTGGTGGTAATAATAATAGCTGTTATTATATTATTGAAAATAATACATTTATAGAGTGTGTGTGTGTGTGTGTGTGTGTGTGTGTGTGTGTGTGTGTGTGTGTGTGTGTGTGTGTGTGTGTGTGGTATTTGTGCCCTCGAAGGA
>CAAKHB010005548.1:77086-116018 GCA_901007665.1 Aeoliscus strigatus | reverse complement strand
AATAATACATTAATAGACTGTGTGTGTGTGTGTGTGTGTGTGTGTGTGTGTGTGTGTGTGTGTGTGTGTGTGTGTGTGTGTGTGTGTGAGATGTAGATGGTATTTGTGCCCTCGAAGGACTTTCTGTCAGAACGTGATGGAATGCAGCTTCTTTGATATCTGTCTGTCAGTTGTGCACAGTTGTGTCCCTTCCGTAGTGTGTGTACGTACGTCTGTGTGTGGTATCTTTAGCCTTTTCAAACTGTTGACAAGTGGAATATCTGAACTGTAGGGCTTCCTTTGCAATATGCAGTGCAGGTACAACGAGAAGCAGCTCTCCAAACCGTTTGGGCTAATAAGGCACCTGTAACATTTGCTCTGAGATTCGTCTGAAGCCTCAGTCAAGTACTGTTGGCCCCACTGTACCACTCGTGTTGAGCATTTTAATTCTAAATTTTAAATATTGCGACTATGCTTCGGATCCCTGTGGAGTCAGCTGAAGTGATTTCAAGTGAGAGCATGAGAAATGCTATGTTCTCCTCCTGGAAAAAAAAAAAAAAAGTGAGCAATGTACTGACAAAGCATGAGATGAGGAACAGTAGCGCGTTATGATTCAACATTTGGTTTGGCCTGTTGGTGTTCATACAAGCCTAAATTGTATGTTTGTAGCTGTTGTTGCCAGGATGGCAATATTGCTGCATGCTAGTGCTATATTTGTTTCTACACAGCACGTGGAGGGTGATCTCTTGCCTTAACAGACAATGCACTAAATACAATATGTAAGCAACTGCCGACATCTATTTCCAACAGTATTTGCCACATTACTGGCGCATGTTTAGTACCAAGTTGAACACTGCCAAACTAACATCATCACTTCTTTGAGAGCAAAGGCAGAGGATCGCATTGTTTCATTGTATGTGTTCAGTAACCTAGCATTCCGTAATGACAACTAAATTTTACATATTTTGTGTGAACACATATATCAAATGCACTATTGACTGTAGCTAGATAAGTACAACCAGCTTTGTGGTATCATTGGTCTGAATAGTAGGTTGAATAAGTAGCTTGTTGTTGAAATGTTTCATTTCAGAGTTAACTCTATCAGTCATTTTTTTTGTTGTTTGTCTTATGGGATAACATAAGTAGCCAATTGCAAAGGTTAACTAGACGAGGGCTAATAACTCATCCCATCGTCAGCTGACTTCTTGTATCATAAGGTGTTTGATTGCAGACCAGGCTTGGCGGGGAAGCAGCCTTCTCCTCAGTGTGTCATCATGTGTGTCACCCGCCACACACTCCCCGCCCACCGCCACCCTCCCCCTGTCGCATCAGCATCACATTCTCTTCACTGTCTATAGTTATATATTCCTTATACTGCTTCAGCTACTTGTGGTAGTTGTTCGATCTCTCTTCTCAGTGTTGCAAAAAGTTGGTTAAAAAAAATGTTGAAAAGTTGCAACATTAACCAGATGAGTCTTTTTTTCTCAATTGTGCTTCTAGTGGTTAGTTTTAAAAAAAAAACAAAAAACAAAACATATATTTGGACATGTATTTTCCACAATAAAACATATTGATTCGTAGATACTAGATATGAGCCTGCCGCTGTTTGTATTGTGTTTCAAGTATATTACCGTTCATGTTTTGTTTATCTTAGCATTAGAGACACAGGGTCTACAGTACATTGTTTTTTTTTTCTCCTGCAGGTAAAGATTTCATTTCACTTCACTTTATTTTACTGGGTTTTTTTGTTTTTGTTTTGTTTTTCTGGTGATCATAGTGGTGTTGTTTATACATGCATAGCGACTGGATAAAGGATAGTTGAGTAATATTTCACAGTGTATGATATAAACATACAGTATACGCTTCGCATTGAGATGAAAATAAGGAAATGGATCAATGTACTGGTGAGGGTTCATTTTAGTCAGATCAGCATGTGTTTGTCTTTCTGTCCATCTATCAGTCTGTCTCCACACATTTTAGTCGGTTTAGTCAGTTTTTGCTTTTATTCAAGCTCGAATTAAGTCACACAGTTAACAATAGAAACAATATTACATGACTTCATTTTTTTTGCTTTTACAGTACATACATACGAGTGAAATAGATAATTTCTTACCAATATATTATACAAATATATATATACAAATCACCATCTCTACACAGTATAATAACTTTTCAGCTAGTTTCATACAGACATAATTGCAGCTAGATTATACAATACCTTGTGGGACATAGGGAAAATGCCTATCAAGTGCCTATCAGTACATACTACATCTATACACAATATTCATAGTTTTTCTCTCCTACATTGCACAGATACAGTATATACACAATGGTCTATTTAAAATATACTATTTATACTATTACTGCTAACACAGGTGGTTGAGAGTGCATCCTAAGAGTACCCTTTAAAATACCTGATATATTCTATACATATACAGCAAATACCACATCTGCAAGTTTTATTTTTATAATGTTAACATTCATACCGGCAGGGGGATTCAGAGCTACAAAATATAACCACCAACTTTTCAAGGGTCAAATAATTCATGAGAATGATTAAATACGACTGCTTTCCTTTTTCACATTGCTCATTGGCAAAGCATTTTTCCACATGAGTTTTTCATTTCCTTCCTTGCAAACAAGCCATATTCTGTGCCGAATGTGTGGGAGGATGAGGGCAGTGGCACTGTGTCACCAGCAGAGGGAGCAACACATCAGCTGGATGAGCTGAGGTCAACAACAGCTGGCAGACTGGAAACTGTGGAGAGAAGTAGATTTTAACTACAAATGTCATTAATCTCCAAATAATGTGGCAGCAGTTTGAACCACTCGGAAACAGAAAAAATGTCTTCATGAGCCTTAAAGCTGTCTGCTGTGTTTAGTCTGCAATCTCAACATGTCCTATGACTTCGATGGTTGTCTCCTCCTCGTGCTGCCTGATTCCCCTTTTAAACGATCCCTGATATTTTATGTTTTCTGACCGCCTTATTGTTCATGTACAGCGTAAAGGGTAAAGGGTATGCAGGGAGCCATGTGCAAAAAGAAACAGTCAGCGTCTGTAATTCTATAGCTGCTCACTGGAGGCTGAAAAATGTGATTACAAATTGAAAGTTTTGGATAGACTTTAACATTCCAGTGTGATCGGTCTTAAATGGCTGCTTTAGCCACATAAACAAAAAATAAATAAAAGAAATGGCAGAATTATAACCATAAGTTTCAGGACTGAAATGACTTAGTGGCGGAGATGAAAGATTTTTGGATGGCTCATTATTTTGTCCCTGGTGGACTAATTACCACGGTTTTCACATCTCCAGCCTAGTTACTTTGCCAGAATTAAAGAAAAAAAAAACCACTTTAAATTATATCCCATTGTTTAGTCGAATATTGTTGCAGAAGAAATTTCTAAAAACATTTTTTAAGCTGACATACGACCAAAGTGTATATTTTGAATCTCTAAATCCCCCATAATACAATGTTTTCAGTTCAATAGGAGAAAACAGCTATGATGAACAGATACACATTTTAAACACTTCATTTCATACACATGTCATGCAAAAATAATACACTTCAGTAATATAGGCAATGTGATATATGCGAGTACCTGTCATCCAACCGTCACACAACAGAACAGCCTCTGCACACAACGTCCACATCTAAACTTTTTTTTAACGCACAGCTCAGATGCTTTTCTCCAAACATGCAGTTATTATGCCTGATGAGGTCTTGAGTAAAATAACATCGACAGCTAACAAGGCATGCAGTCCTGTTCCGAACAGCATATTCAGTGAGGACTTCTTTGCCTTGAGTGGAGCACAAACTAAACTACGAGGGTCCCTAAACACACCTTTCAGTGTCTTTCTGTTTTGGCAACGATAGCTATCTGGCCTCACAAGGCTCATCATCACCCCTCTCTTGGTTCTCAGTTACAGCCATCCGTGGCTTAGTTCAGATTAGTGACACAAAAGAGTACAGCAGCGTAATTAAAACATGCATTCCTGTCAAGTCCAAAACATTCCTAATCCATGATTCAATATAAGGAGGATTCTAAATGCTTTACAACATTTACAGAATTCTGTTCAGGTCTGTTCAGGTCTGTTCATCATTTTTACCACAAGATCACACAGCTCTTGTGGACAACGTGCACTATGCGTTCTCGCCGCAAAGTAAACGCAAGAAAACACCGGTCACCATGGTGATCACAGGTCTGTGTCTCAGCATGCTGATTTCGTTTAGGCCATACTAATCATTGGACATCAAATGAGAAACACAAACTGTACAAGACAGTGTTCGTTTTCACAAACCAAAGAATGGTTATATCAAGTATTATAGAGAAAATCACATTTCTTTTTATGTATCGTGAGTACCTACAGTTTTCCAGCCATAGGATGCGTGTGAAAATCAATCATGGTTTTCTCACTTGATCACAATTAGTTATTTATAATAGTGTGGTTGTGCTCATTTATAGACCAAAATAGATGTTTTTATAAGAAATGAATCAAAACATAAAAATGGATCCGACACAGTAGCTGTGATGTAAAAACTATTGCATGTTCACACATTTAAAAAAAAAAAAAAAAGACATTATTCCTCTAACAAAACATAATACAATTACAATGCAATGCATTCATTGGCCATTAGACCCAGTCACCTCCACACAATGTTTAGTTTGTCTATTTTTTTTTTTTCGATGATCTAACATTAAGGCTGTCCCTGCTAAACTGACCTTGTTAGTAATATATTTTGCCATTTTATACTTGAGATGGACCAAGTTGTTAAGTTTGCACATATTTGTAGGTTTATTAAGCCAAAAAAGAGAGAACCAGAAAAGAAAGACAACTAAAGTCGAATTCTTTGAAAAAGCATCAGAGCCAATCATCACTCCATAGTGAAAACAATAATTCAAACCAAACGAAAATTTCAAATACAATGTGGTCCAAATATGTGATCATGTATCACAGATGATATATATTTTTGTAATAATAATCCATCACCTGAATGTGAAACATTTGGCAAATTTGACAACTATTTTCAAGGATAAATCTGCTGCATGTTTTCCATTCTGTATTTTCAAGTAGTCACTGACCTTGGTGCAAAGCTTTGTACCTGTAGTGAACACACATTTCCTCGAATAACATTAGAACATGCGCCCAGACATAAAGTATCTTAAGTTTTGTCACTGGGCTTCTTCTTCTTTTTAAAAATTTTTTTTAAAACTTTATTTTATTTGATTTTATTTTATTTCTGCTGCCATATATTGTATGTAGATGCTTTTGTAAACATGCACTGAGTTGAACTCTGAGACATGCTTATAAATATGTGTATATTTTGTTCTGGCCTATATTAGCTTGCTATTTTATGATCTCCCTAATAATACATCTCCTATATTAGCTTTGAACTTGGCAGAGGTGGAGCTGTTGTAGTAAAGGTAGTTGACATCACAACTAAGCAACCCTGAAATATATGCTGCAGTAATGTGTTTTCAGATTGTTTTTGATAATTTATGCTTCAAGTTGGTTTATATTTCATTATTATTATTATTATTATTATTATTATTATTATTATTGATAATATTATTATTGTTGTTTGTTGTTGTCGTTGTTTTGAAACAAGCTTGTTTGAAATGTTTTGACTGCTGTTTTGAAATAGGGGAAACTTTCTTTTCTTTTTACATGTATGTGCAAGGATGTTTAATAATATGTTTTGTCAAACACTGGACTGGAGTGAGTTTTCCAACATTTCCAAGTTGAGAGAGATAATTGACAGACATAAATGCACAGACGACACCTGTTAGCACAGATGTGAGCTGACAAACATGGCTACCATCCTACTGTTCCCCAGAGGAGCCGTGTAGAAACAACACTTTTCCTTTGTGCTGACTATTTGCATTCATCTGGGTGAAGGGTTATTCATGATGATTATTTATATTAGGATTGTTCTTCCAAATCGCTGCACGGCATTGACTGGTGACAGATTGCTCCTCTCTTTTACAAAAGAAAAGAAACAGCACACTCTCAGAAGAATTCAGAATAATCATAAAGGGACACCACCTGACAGCGTTTACCACAAACACTCGGTATGCTCCTGCTATGGTGAAGCAGACACACAGTTGAGTCTCATTATACCAACCACCACTTTCTCAAACAAGAAAAGAAATTTGCACTAGACTTTTTTGGTCTCCTTCTATCAAAAGCAATATAATTCACCTACACGTGTTCCAACTATCGTTTGTGAAGGTTGTTTGCCCATAGTGGGAATGCTGATTGCATTTCACATCCTTTCTTCTATTGTTTTCAAGGTACAGAATTGCTCACCGGTATAAATGTACATTTACTTTTTCTTTTTTTTTTTAACTCAGCAGTGCCCTGCATATTGGTATTCAGATTTTAGGGGCATTAAAACTGTAGTTTCCTCCTCTAATTGTTTTGGACAGACCTAGTAGTTCTCACAGTTCTGAAATGAATTTTTAAAGATTAATTTCACAACAAAAAGCACTTATCCCGTTTCTCTGCGTATTCGGTCGCTTAGAGACGGGATGTTGACATAATGATTTAGAAGTGAGAGGAATTGAATTGTTAGATGGGGAAAAATGCACCTTTTGTCCTATTAACACAACATTATTGGTATGTAGAGAATTTGTGGCCATGGAACTGTCGGAATTCATCCTTTGTCAATGTCATTCATAACAGGAGTGATTGCTATTGTTCTGTTGATGGATATGTGTAAATTTTGTCAATTTCTTCACAAACAACAAAAACGCCACCATTTTATCTGGATGTGGTAGCTTTCCTGTTCTCACCGCTTTGTGGTGTTGTTGAAAGATGTTGCGGTTTGTCTAAATATGTTGTGCGTTAGAGGAAGCATAAGTACGTGCCTTCTTGTAATCTCCTTAGTGAGCTTGTTATTATTGAGAAGCTGAAGCCAGCCAATTGTGTTTGCACTAAAACCAAATTGCTTTTGTGATGTGGACTATCTAAGCAAGCTTGTTGCGTCACTTTAACCGTACAGTATGCATGAGGGTGAAATTGGTAAGTCTAGGGCTAGAGCTCTCATCTGTTGACCTGTAAACCAGTGCAGCTTCGAGGATCTTGTGAATATACCTTGGCTTAGTTTTGCATTCAGTTTTCTGTTCAATCTCCCGAATCATCCAGTTCAATTTCAACTTGAAAAAAAAAAAAATTAAAAAGGCAACAACAAAAAAAAAAGAAAAAAAATCCAATAGCACCAAACCATAAATACAATGCAGCTTTTTTTTCCTTTCCACATGCCACAATTAGAGAGTTACACATCTGCAGTAGACACCATTTCTTTGAATCCATGGGAATGCATGATTATGAGGTCGCCTCAAGACTATTGGTCAAGTTAATTTAGGTTGTTTTTGAAAACTCGTATTTATTACATATTTTGTTGACATCTGAGAAAGGCCTACATGCTTTGAGTCTTACAAATGCACCTTATTCATGTCAGTCCATGTGGGGAAAAAAGAGGCTGGCAAAGTAATATCTCTGATTTAGCACCTTAGTACACAGCATGTTTTCACTTTATGCCAGTTTAGCTCTTCTTCTTTATGTATGATTTTAAAAATAATCTCATATTTTGTAAAATTGTTTTATGGGATGTGCCAAAGTTTGGAGGCGATCTCTCAAGTGTTTATGCTTTTTGTTTTCTTTTCCTCCTGCTTCAGTTATAGCAATGATATGTCAAAACTTTCCTATAACAGTGTGTGGAATCAATTTATCTCAGCAAACATTATCATTACTTGCCATTTTACAATAAGCCCTGTATTTCACATATATTTACCAGTGATGTGTATTTGTTATTATAAAGAAAATAGCCGTAAAAGCTTCATTATGTTACATAATATTGTGACTTTTTTCGAAAAACTGTGAAAACTTATCTTGCATATACTTTATACAGAAGTATTAAGCCTTAATACAAAAGACTAAAAAAAGTGTGGAAGAATAAACTGATTGTTGCTAAGTAAGGATGATTTTTGTAAATGTTACCAGCACTTTTTTGTAATTTTCACTCTCTGAGGTATTGTACAAGTTCAAGCTGTTTGTGAAGTTTGATTATGAAGGAATAAAAACTAGTACTTTCCTGTACTTCACAGAACGTTGTGTTGCTGTTTTATTTTCATGTTGTGTCGCTGTGCCAGGTTTCTCGTGTTATCGTGTTAGCTGCCCAAATATATATTTCAAAAGCAAAGGTTAACGTTTAATCAATAACACGGCTGCTTTGACAAACTCGAACATCACATGGACCCATATGGGTACATGTTCTTTAAATAATTACAATCAAATAAAGGAGCTAAATTAAGCCTGTAAATAATATTAGCCCTCTGGTGTGCTGAATCCACATACAGTTGGATTGCATCCCAGAATGCATTTGGCACAAGGCAGAAAACACCCTGCAACGCAGGCTGCCAACTCTGATTAATAAACAATTACAGTCATACTTCCCATCACACCTTCAGCCATTTCAAGTGTGCAGACCACAGGCTCACGTGTGTGGATGGTGGGGAGGAAAATGAAGTAGCCAACGTACAAACTCAAAGACTAAAATAAAGCTGTGACTGTTTAGGTGACATGATTCATTTCCAGATAGCACTGGTGTAAATCTGAGTTGTAAACTGTACTGTGTTAACACTATCCACATCATCGGATATTCATATTAATCCACCAATTACAATAACATTGATTTTAAAATGAACCAAATTGAGAATGGACAAAAATAATGGGCATAAATAAAACTCAATATGCATGCTGAGATCTGCATTCATGCAGTTTAGTTAAGATCACATTAAAAAAATTGAGGTATTGAATCAATTGATTTTGACTCTGTCTGTGGCCCTGTTTGGGAATTGTATGGGAAAAAAAAGGAAAATATAACAAGTGTTTAAAGCATTTTGCTCTCTTGTACAATATTCTTAATAATCTCACAAAACTCAAAATTGCAATTTAACTGAACAAAATTTTGTTTTATCATTACCACATTATTTTGTTTCTAACCCGTCATGTGTTTCAGAATGAACTCATTCACACTCGTGTGAGATAAGCAAGTTAACTGTAGTAAAAATGTAATTAAAAAAATATAATGAAGACAATTCAATGTATAATATAAACCAAAGCATGATATATATATATATATATATCTTTTCATATGAAGGTTATATTATTGATATACATATATTTATTAAAAATTTTTGTCAGTGTTTAAAAACACTATTGACTTATTTGCTTCTGTATGAATATTTTTTTTTCAATCTCATTTTATTTTTCCCATTGTTTCACATGTTTGAAAGAAAAACACCATTTATCTGCCTATAAAACTATATGTCTGATGAACATCAACAGGCTTCAACTGTCTTCTAATCAGCATCCAGTCACAGATCTAATCAGATGCCTGCCGGCCACGCGCAGAGCGCGGGCACGCTGAAGATTCGTTGGCTGTGACGCGGGCGCCCCCTGGTGTACATCTGATGTTTCACTTCCGGCCATTCATGGAGGATTAGAGTAGTGAACTTTGAAACATCACGTGTTTACACCACTTACACACCCTGTTTACGTTTTTCCGAGGAAGGCAAAAGTGACTGGAAAAAGACTGGTCAATAACTGTACAGCAGCACGGCGACACGAGAAGTTTCAGCAAAGCACCTGCAGAACTTTTTCATTTCCATTACAACCAAAAGAGAGCTGGGTCAGAAACATTCGCTGATTGTTGAGCTGCAGGTTGCACCTTGTCATCTTTGAGCAGAGATCACGTTCATACCTGCACTGACATGCCAGGTGTCATACTGCTTCTCCAAATCAAGCAGATTAAAATCAAGAATCTTCCCATGTTTTTTTTTATTTGAGAACACACTGTACAATGCACCGTAATGTATCATTGCCAATCTGCAGTACATGATCTAGTACGTTTGTATTACATAACTAATGTCCACTAAAGATGGAGGGAAACATTTACTGACATTCTTGACAGCATAAAGGTCTCTGGCTCACAAATGATATAAGCTAAGCAAGTTTACATCTCCAGCATGTAAAATTTCAACTGTAACCTTGAAGGACTTCTGCTTTTACAGGCAAACTGATTTCCGATTAAAATTAATTTGAACACTCCTTCCAATTTGATCCGCACCTACCTTACTCAATGTTTGACAGTGACATAGAACCCGTTTGCAAATATGAAGCTAATGTGTCAGTGGAGGAAGTGACACCTACTCATTGGATCTTCAAACCGTTGTGACACTAGCAAAACTAAGTGAGCAAACAAACCCGGAAGGATCAGCTAGAGATAAGCGGGAGTAAATATAGCAGCCGGGTGTAATCCACTTCGTGCATTGCATTATCCCAGTGAGTACTCATCATGCGCTTACAGTGGAGGAGACAGTGGACCTCAATGGTTCAGTTTGTTCCCCAGAATAAAATTTATTCAGCTTGGGACCATACAAACCTAGTGAATGACAAGAGGAGGTATCAGATTTTCTTTAAACAGGAATGACACTGGTAAAGAGGGAGTGGAACGTTTAAAATTATTTGATGCACAACGTACAACCATTGCCCACAGCTAGTGGTGAAACACTATAGTTTGTTCCCATAAATAAGGCAGAATGCAGAGTCCATGGAGATGGAAAGTTATTACATTTAGCCAAATCGGACAGTGATGTGACAGGAAGATTTAAATGACTTTCTTCAGCTCATCGTACAACACCAGCACAAAGGCGCCACCCATGCCTCTGAGCACGTTGGACCAAGCACCCTTGAAGAAAGCCTTTCCACCTTCATCGCGTGCGATCTTGCGCCAGCAGTCAATGGTGCCGCTGTACATGATGTCGGCTAAGGGAGAAGGATCAGGCGGGTTAGACGACAGAGGTCAAACCTCAAGTGGTTCAAAGGTCACGTCTGTGGCTTCAAATAAACTCACCTCCTTTGCGTCCAGACTGCATCATCATGCGTCTACGGACTGTGTCGAAGGGGTATGAGGTCAGGCCAGCGACCGCCGTCACACTCTGGGCAATCATCCAGCTAACCAGAATGTGGGTGTTCTTAGGGTCTGGAAGCATACCTGCAAACAGCGGTGACGTGTCAGTCCAGTCTCTACGGGAGGGCAATCGGACCAAAATGTCAAAGTCAACATACCCTTCGCTGTGTCATAGATGCCAAAGTAAGCAGCCCTGTAAATGATGATGCCTTGCACAGACACATTGAAGCCCTGGTACAAGCCCCGCAGACCATCTGATTTAAAGATCTTCACCAGGCAGTCGCCCAGACCGTTGAATTCTCTCTCGGCTCCGGCCTTTCCCACATCAGCAGCCAGACGGGTACGGGCAAAGTCGAGGGGGTACACAAAGCACAGGGAGGTGGCGCCGGCGGCTCCGCCAGAGGCCAGGTTACCAGCGAAGTACCTCCAGAACTGGGTGCGTTTGTCAACGCCGTCAAGGAAGATCTTCTTGTACTTGTCCTTGAAGGCAAAATTGAGGGCCTGGGTGGGGAAATACCTGATGACATTGGCAAGGTTACCCCTCCAGAAGGAAAGGAATCCCTGTTCCTTGGGGATACGGACAACACAGTCCATAATACCCTTGTACTGCTTATCTGCTGTGATCTGCTTGCTGGCATGTTGGACCTGAAATAAAGTGTCAAAGACATAAGGAAACTGTTAAGTGATGGGCATGTGACACTCACGTCTCCTTGTTTGACCTTGGTGCAGTCAAACCTCTTACAAGTTGCTTCAAAGACTGCGATAAGTACTATTTGATAACTTTATCAGCAGATACCAGCCAATCAGTGCGGATTGAGTCATATCATTTGATAATTTTAGATCAATCAGAGGGCATTTACTATACAAACATGTACAGATAACGTGTGGTCACAGTGAGAATGATAATAAAAGAGACATTGTTAGTGTGCCGGCAAACAGGAAAGGAAGTACAACTCGATGACCGCGGTTTCATTGACTGACCGGGCCTCACAGCTCCTCATCCCGTCCATTTGCTGACATGATGGTTACGTAATAATTACAACCTGCAATATTCTGCCGGAACAGCTTGCATTATTGTTTTAAACTTAAGCGATTCTGTTGTTTGTGTACTTTGTACACAATGTTCCAATGTCACTGGGTGCGTTTGTCCTTTGTTAGCTCCGTCGGCTAAGGTTAACGTGAGAAGCTAACAGCTAGCAGCCCGGCTCGTGTAGGTCATTCTCCATCCATGATGACCTTTCATCCTTTCACCGTCACTCTGGAAACTAACGACCTCCCAACAAACAACACTGTCCTCTGAGATGTTCCGCACACGGGGCGCATGGGTACGTGCTAGCATACGTACCTAGAAACGCGCTAAACAGTGGTTAGCTACTTAGCCGGCTAATGTGAGAAGCCTCCCGGAAGAGTTTTACCTGAAGGAGAAGCTTCACTCTCTCGATGGGAGCGACGGCTGTTTTGGAGATGGCAGCGGAGATGCCACCAGCCAAGAAATCCTTGGCGAATGAAATAGCTGTCTCACTCATTGTCGATGGTTTTCAAATGCCTTTCAGATAATCAGTACGGATGGTTTCCCCGCTGCCCTTTACGGCTGATGGCCTGCACCGACGAAATGGCCGATTGTAACGCCGCGTTGCGGATTTATTCAGCCGTTGTCTCGCGATACTATAAGGAAACGTCATTTCCCACGTAAACTACGTAGGGCAGGATGACGCCAATACATGTGCTGGGTGATTCCTATTCAGATAAAATGTACGTCATGAACGAAAATAACATTGGTATTTGTAGAAAAAAAACAATTACTTATTTACATACATTGTTTTATTCGTTCAATCGTTCGTTTATATATTTATTCATATAAAATCAACCATTCAGATGAGCTGTGCTTACCGGTATAAGACATAAGGTTGTTGAAGGTCAGACGTGTAGTTTGGTCGACATTCTGTCTACAACTGTTCGGCTGGAAACACAGGTGGAGTTCACCTGATGGAGCAGGTGAAAGAGAAACTGTGTTGGTGTTGAACTAAAGTTCTCTCCAAAATTCTTCAATCTGGAAATGGCTAGATTGAAATGTCCACCAGATGGCGTCGAGAGAGTGCTTGTGTTTTTCGTCATTAGTTTCATTCCACACATCCTGACTGGAATTAGAAATCAGACTTCAGATTTACTGTGTGTAATATTTACTTGCGTTTATTTTTACTCTAACTGAAAACATACAGAAAGAAAGAGAGAGAGAGACTTTTCTCTGTTGGTTGTGAAAATATACATCTACTGCTGGTGGATTCTGATGAAGTTGTTTAAAGACCTGTTTAGATCATAATACAAGGCAAAACCCATCTCATCCAGGAAATAAGAGCATAAATGTGCTGAGAATGCAGAATGACCAGTGTTCATACAAGTGTTGAAATATCCATGTCAAAGTCATTTATCATTTAATTTCTCATACTACCTGGACATAGAATCTGAGACTTCCTGTGCATGTCTTTTGTCATACACATTGTTGACCATAGGGGGGCATTGCTGTTCCACCATAGACATCCTTCAAAAGAGAATTTTAAAAGTAAGTGATACAGCTTATGTTTGGGCACGATAAAAAGATTAAACTGATGAAAACCGATCTGTATAATTTCTTCTTCATGTCTGTGAAGGTGAAAGCGTCCCTATACTGCGGTGGCCATTCATAGCCATTTTGGTTGTTGTTTGGATGCCGCTCGTATTTCTTACTGCCACTTGAGCACTCAGGTGAACAGAGTGTGTAAATGAATCTACTAATCCCTCTGCTGTCTTTTAATTAATGTGAGGACAACAGGTCACATGTCACTTTTCTAATTGCTCTACTTTTTTGGGGGGGTGGGGGGAGGATTAAGCAATGCTGGTGGGTTTATGTCTTCCTTTTTTTGCAGCCATTTTTATGCTTGTTTGTTGATTAAGATTTTCCTTTTCCCAGAAAAATGACAATAAAGTGAAAAGTAGTTTATGGAAAAGTTTATTTCAAAGACGTGCACGATTTGTGTAATACAAGTGTGTCAAACTGTGGTCCTCGAGTGTTTTGGATGTCACCCTGCTCCTACTTCACCTGGCATCTAAAACCTGCAGTGTTTGCAGGCCCTGAGGGCTGGAGTTTGAATCCCCTGGTGATACATAGGCTGGTATATCCCAGGTTTAATCCCATTGGGTTCTGCTTTAATGGCTGTGCACAGAAACTCCAAGCTCACCGTCAGTACAAATGGAAGAAAAAAAAATAAGATTTGAGTATTTCTCTCTGCAGCACCCTCCCACCCCTCCACCCCTGGACACAATCACCCTTCTCACAGGTCAGCTGCAGCAGTGGAACAAGTCAGGATTTCACAGTCCCAGTTCTGCTGTAAGCTGATATGAATAGAAAAGGCTGTGGGGATGCAAACGGGTCTCGCAGCAGAGGAGGAGAACTGGCATATTTAACGTTTCTGCTCACCTCAGTAGACATGTAAGAGGCACCTGTGGGGAAATAACAAGCCAATATTGAAACGAGAGAAACACTAAATGGAACAGAATGGAAATAGAGCGTTTCTGGTAATCCACTTCTTCATGGTAGACAGGGGAGTTGAACACAGCATTCTCTGCTCACAGTCAAGGTCAGTGATGGTTCCCAGTGGATGCACAAACATGTTAAAAACCTCAAATACATCAGGTAAGTGCGTGGTCTAATGAATGCTGTTTATATTTTGCACAGAAGCACCCCCCCCCCCCCCCCTGCAGTCTGTGGTCAATCATGTTGATGGCTTAATTCAGGAGTACAGACTGCAACAGTCCAGCTGCTGCGCAGGAAACAATGGAACATCCCGTGGGGTTATTGGGTCTTTACACGGGCCAATCACACGGCGCCCTCAGCCGAGATGCGCCATTCAGTCTCAGTCCCTCAACTCTGTCTGGACAACTGTGGAGCTGCAACCACATGCAAGTGCAACACAAACCGCACTTTTGTCCGATCGACTGGAGCTAAAGAAAAAAAAACAAAGAAACTTCCGGATATATTTCTTTCCCTTTGCTTGTTTCTTTCCCCGTCTGAGCAGGATTTATTAAAGGATTTTAAGATCGATCCTCTTGGAATCGCAGAATTAATGGGACAACAAGAATCGCGAGAACTTGAACCGATCCAGTGGTGTGCACGGTTCAGTTTGGGCAACTTTGTGCAGCTTGTCCTCCGTCGGATCGGCGCGTGAGAGCGCAGCGGCAGCGGCGGAGCTGGATGAGGCAGGAGGCGGCGCACTGAGCTGCAGAGAGCCCCCTCCGAAAGTCTGCAATGTCACCGGGCAGGATGCTGGCTGCTGGACTTCTGATCAGTGTCCTCTTTCATGGTGAGCACTGCTTCTCTTCTTTTTCAAAGCGGTTGGATGTGGATGTGGATGTAGATGTGGAGGATGACAGATTAGTGAATTCACTTCGTGTGTTGACGCTGCTGCAGGACATTTATTCTCTAATGGTTTGTTTTCAACTTTGAACTAGGGATGGGTGACAGTGGTCTGCATGCAAAAGTCAGAAGGATCATCTGGTATTGTTATTGTGGCAGCTGTTAGATTTACCTGGTTATGAGGAAAGCAATTCTTTAATAGTGAAAACACACTGGGCGGATGCGTATTCTTACTTCCACACGTTGTAACTGAAACTTTTAAGAGCACTAGATGACTCCATAAACCTAGTTCCTTAAATTTATCCAGGCAGCAGATTTTTACATCTGGATGACATCATAGCTTCAGGTCATCTCTGGCTGCCTGGACACTTTCCAGAGAGGGTCGTTCATCACAAATATTGATTGGAGTGTCCCACATCATAGAAATATCACACATGTGTTAATCTAACTGCTGAGCTCCTTTTAAGAGAGACCATTGCTTCTCATTACTCCTGTCTGTGCGTAAGGGACATTTCTCACAAGATGTGCAGTAGGTGTTGATGTCATAAAGGATTAAATATGGATTTCACAAGTTAATGTCAATTTGTGGTGTTAGTGTTTTATAATATCAGGCACTTGGCTTGATGAAATGGGCCAAAGGTAGGGAAGAAAGAAGTATATAACCCATCTGTGATCAGAGATGCATTTTTGTCTTAAGCTGCTGCATATCTCTTGGAAAATGACTTATGGTAATTGAAGTCAATAATTTGACTGGCTGAGGAGTAAATCTCCCAGGGGAGAAGAAACGCTTGTTCATCTGGGCTTATTGCTATTGGATAATGTCATTTTTGTTTATATGCTTCTTCTCTTCTATGCTGAAGGCAAAGCAGACATTCTTCTTATCACGTTATTGTGAGTGTTTTCTGCAGCTTGAAATAGTGAAACACAATTTCCTCAAAAGGTTCATTAGTATTTCTGATGCACTGATGAGGAGGCTGCCTATTAAAGATTACTATCATTGAATGTGTTCTTGTGTGTGTCGAAGCTTTCAAGCAGCAGGTATCCTTCTTCCTGTCAGAAACAATCTCTCTGGGAACTGCACTTATTTTCAAGCACTGTTTAATTTGAGATCTGAGTCGTTACAGAGTGAACATTACAGTAGATTGCCTGTCACACATTATATCTATCTGCAAAAGAAATGACTGGATTGGAATTTTGTTGATAGATCATTAAAAAACACTCCAGCAGCAGAGGTGGAGCCGGGAAATCGGCACAAAAGTACTTTAATTATGTTGCAGACAAAGCTGCTTTGTTACCTGGTAGACATTCCCTGCCTGTAGGTATTGACTCTGTGGCTGTGGCCTCGCCTTACTAATGGCAGCGGCAGCTTCAGAGGACGTATCCCCAAAATGTCTGTCACCGCTGATGCTGGAACTCGCCGCACTCATCAGTGAGGTGTCTCTCCTCGAGATTGAAACAACCACAGTGAATCAGGAAACGGTCTGGAAGCAGTCGATCAAGGATTTTCTTTCTCTCAGGTGAACAAAAGAAGGCTCTACGGGCTGCAACTTTATTCAGGCAGCACACACGTTAAGAAAGCATAACCTTACACTGAAAACAAATTTTAGTCAGAACCTGTTTCTATCCAGAGCGTGCTTGACCTCAAATAACGTGTCAGTTCTGAAATGGAAAGACGTCTCACAAGTGAAGCATGAGCTCACTGTGAATGCAGCTTTCACCAATAAATCAATGGAAATATTGTAAAATGATTGTACATGACCTCTGGCCTTTGCTGTAAGGATTAGTCCTAACGTCAGAGCAGCTCAGACTGTTGGTGTTTTGTCGATTAGGGGATTTGAATTAGCCACAACATGTCATGGATTTATTTGAACTCATTTCTGTCTGCGTATATTGAATGGAAATGGAAATATATTTAGGTATGTTTAAGCTCAGTCCTAAAGGGTTGTAGTCCCCTGACCTCCTGAACACAGGTTTATTCAGGTTTACCATGGACGTTCCCTTTACTCTCTTTCTGCTGAGGAATTGTCTATACTGTGTGGCTGTAATTATATTTTGTTTAGGACGACTGCACACAAAGATTAAACTGGCAAAATGCCCATCCCTCCTGAATATTTCATTATTTCAAAGATTTGATGTGTTACTTAAAATACATCATTTTAATTAGAATGTTCACATAACATTCAATAACTTGAACATCAAAATATGGTTTTGGGAATGACACCTCCTCCTGGTGAACATGAGTTGGGTCACAGAGGCAACATGGCTGCTGTGTTGGCATCATTCCCTCGGTGCTTAATTTGTTTGCGTCTGTTTTACATTTTTAATTGCCACTTGTAAACATTTTGGAACAATCCACAGCAGAATAGGAAACCCCTTGCTGGTTCAATATGTGTTATTGTTTGCAACAGAGAGCCTGATGAAGCAGCTGAAGTAGGTGTGTAGTTTACCCGCAGTTCACAGGACGAATGATGGGACTGCACAGGCAATTAAGCTTTTGTCCATGTGCGAATGCAAAGGACAACGGTTGATTCAGAGACTTTCTTCACCATATGTGTGCACATAGCACCAGGGCAGAGGTTTGTCAGATTTTGATGTGACTCCTTCTAGAATGGGATGGGCTGAGAGCATTTGACACTGGTGTGGTTTGACTGAAGTCACGCTACCCCCTGTGTGACGTTTGGGTCCATGTGTTGCTGGAAATGGGATGGAAGGAGCCTTTCTTCAAAAAACAGCAAAACATTGGTCGTAGGCAGTGGATTAAACCCCTTTGTTACATTTGTAGGTGAAGCAACCTCAAGCGTTTGTATAGACAATCTGATTATTAATAATCAATAAATACGATATGGTCATGTGTTGATGTAATTCATGTGAAACCCTAAAACTCTAAACAGAATCCTTCTGTCGTCAAGTAGAAAACCCACAATGCACAATGTCCTGGGGCCACGGCTGTAATTCGTCCTGATAACAAAGAGAATATGAGCAGGCTACTAAGCATATGTTTAATGTTAATAGAAAGCTTAATGTTAGAAGACAATGAACGGATTGGTGGAAAGTGCTGGGGAAAGTTCCAGCTCAGCAGAAATGGCTGCATCAGCTCTGGCGAAGACAAGCTGTAATTATACCTGATTAACCAGCTGTGTCCTAGTCTCTCCTTTACGTCTCGCTCCGCTGGCGAACACAGCACAAACCAACACACAGGGATTCTGTTCACATGATCAAGATTCAATCTAAACAACGTTAGCGTTTCTTAGCAGACACTGAAATGGCTCCATGAACTGGAAGTGATGGCGTCATGTTTCAGTGCATCTTCACTGTGGAATAAAGTATCGGGAATTCAAGTCAAAAGTCTTCTGTTGTGAAATCAGCCGATGTCCCAGCAAATGATCGGGAATAAATTTAGCCGTTAAATTTAGGGGTTCAGAATAAGGGACATGAATGAAAACTGAATTTTTTGAACGTTTTGACTTCTCTGGCGTGCTGGTGCTTCGTTGCTATAAACCCTGCAGTCTCCTATTTACATTCCCATTCCCATCTCAGTCATTTCATATTTATTCTTTCATTCAACAGGGATGCTCATATATTTAGTTTATGAGACAGTACATAAAAATACCGAGGATATTTTTCCACTGGTATGCAAACCAGTACGGAAATAATTCACTGAACGCTTTCATGTGACATGAATGTGCATGTCTCATTTACTGAGCGCACACTCCAGTCAGGCTCAGTTTGACGGCAGGTGATGGGCGTGAGTGCGAAAGGCAAGTGACAGTCTCGGGTGTGTATCGCTAAGCTCACGTCCGCTCCCTCACGCCTCACCGCCGCTGCCTCCTCAAACCTGTGACTTTCTTCAGAGAATTTCTGATCCTGTCAGGATCCCAACTTCACACTGGAGTCACACTCTTCTGTCGCGCTCTCTCAACTCAAATTACTTGCCAGCTGTCTGGATGCTCTGTGATCCATCCCACGCATTTGAAAGGACAGAAGATAGATTCGCAACACTAATTCCCTCCATGTGAATGTCGGCGTGGGGTTTGCCGTTTATGGTGTTAACCTTCATCAGCTTTGCCTCACAAATCCTATTAATCACCCCAGTGAGAAATCAATAGAGTGCATTACAGCTCACATATCACAGTAATTCATCTACAGTTTGGGTTTCTCTCACTTTTTCCGTTAAACACACACTGCACAATCCATTATTCCCTCAACTCAGACATTTACTTAAACAAGTTGTTGCATCTCCAGCAGATTGTCTTGAGGACATCCTCTTCATCATCATGACACTGAGGAATGTTCAAAGTCTTAATTATGACTGGCCTGGTGGACAAGGTTTAATAGGGCTACTCTGTGTTTTATATTTGTGTATGTGTAGAAGGGAGGGAACACACAAGACGGCTCTCTGATGCCAAAATGGCTATTACTCTTTATCAGTGCCTGTGGGGGGAAACACTGATGGAGTAAAATGTTCACCATGCAAACAGGACTTCACATAGTTTAAATTGTGGTACAACATGACAGGATTTAATATTCCACTCTCGATATCATGATACTGAGATAATCAGACAGACAGGTAACCACCACCTCGGGGAGCAGTGACTGCAAATATGACTCACTGCCATGGGCGTTACTGGTGTTTTCCCACCTCTTTGGAGTCACTGCATCAGTCTTGGCAGGTCTCCTGTAGTGGCAGTGAAGCGTAGCCTCTGTTTATGATATGTCTCATGTCTAAGTGAGATGTGGACCCCATGCGGCGTCTGAGATTACAGAACATGCAGCAGCAGAATTGGATCGCAGCTGTGCTTTGCACCGCCAGTCAGCAGGAGCTTAATCGAAGTGTGTGACCAATCTTGGCACAATAACGTGTGCATGTGGATATGAGCTCGTGTTAAGGCACTGAAGCATTATGAAGACAAAACACTCATTTAGCTCTTTTATATTTAGTTAGACAACACATTTCTAAATGTTTGTCGGCCCACTTCTTTGGCTCAATGACAGGATATAGCGAGTTAACGGGATAAAGTGTGTGTAATTGTTGCCTAGCCAAGCAGTTTCTTCCGAAATCGGCAATCAATGTGCAGAAACTGTCAGTCGCAGGGACAATTATGTGTCACAATCGAGAAAATACATTTTCTGCAATGCTCCATCAAAATGCGTTTTTATGGGGAGGGCTTTCATGTTTTTTTTATCTCGTCTCTCTCAGCTGCCTGTGGACTTCCAGCATTGTGTTTTTCTTGTGGCGCAACAATGAGTATTGTGAAGTCTTTATTATAATTATTTCAATTCCAGCCATTCTCGAGGGAATTGTTTCAATCCAAACTCTGCTGATATTTACGGCCATGGCAAAATTACTGGTTTGTAGGATGAGATTGGTTTTGGTTGTGGCCCAGTGAAAGACAGTGATCTGTCCATGTGTGGGGGAGAACGCAGCTGATGGTTTTGTCACCAGCTGGTCTTTGGCATCTGGTTGGTTTGTAATTAACTGGCAAGAATAAGATGAAAATCCACTCTTTTCATTATTACATGAACTTTGGAGAAAGGACGTTGTAGATCAGATTGGTTGGTTAACAGAAGTTTAGTGTGTCCAGACGGATATTTTTGCACATTTTGCAAAAAAGAGTGAATATGACAATGTTCTGGGACTGCAGATGGACACAAACAACTGAGGTTCCAATGATTGGCTGAATAATAAATCATTACGTCATTTGTTCATCATCTCCCGCTTGCTCCCGTTACGGATCGTGTGGTCGTGCTGGAGCCGATCCCAGCTGTCAACAGGCGAATGTCAGGGTACAACCTGGACGAGTCACCAGCTCATCAGGGCCACATGAGGGACAGACAAGCATTGACACACACATTCACACCTATGGGCAATTTAGAGCTACCAATTTACCTCAGCATGCTCTTGGAAGCTGGAGTACCTGGAGAGAACCCACGCAGACATGGGGAGAGCATGCAAACGCCACACAGAAAGACCCCAGGCCAGAAAGCGAACCAAGGACCTTCCTGCTATGAAGCTGCTAACCTCTCTGCTAACCTCGTGAAATCATCTGTCTATGAATTATGACAATAACTCAGTTGACTCATCTGACTCCGGTCAATAATAGAATATATGAATATTACATACAGACTTAAACACATATTATCGCTAACTGTATTGCAGTTCAAATCTGGCGTACTGCTGGAAATGTGAATCTGTCTAAATGTTTTGTCCATGTTTTGTCTCCTCTTTCCTACAGCTAGTACGCTCGTGTCTGCATCCCTAGACTGTGTGGTAGCGGAGCAGGGCTGCATCCAGGACCATTCCTGCATGGTTCTCTATCGCCTGCTGGAGTACTGTGCAGCTGAGGAGGCGGTGTCCCCCCTCGGCCCAGAGGCCCGTTTGGAGTGCCTGGATGCCCAGAATTCCTTGCAGCATTATCGGCCCCTTCGAGTTTGCAAATGCCAGCGTGGCTCTCGCCGAGAGGAGCACTGCCTCAGGGTCTACTGGACTGTGAGATTTGCAGGTGTGTGCGTGTGGGCGTTTTGAATTTTCCCTAGTACATCCTGAATGTGTTGTTCTCTTTATTGTTGTTGTAGCATATGATGAGTATGAAGTGTCTCCATATGAAGAGCTGGAGTTGAATCTTGTGAGGAACATTGAAATGTCACGCATGGCCTCCATCATGGCAGGTATGACTCCTACTACAAATACTTTGGGACATAAATCAATGTATTTTCAATTTCATTTCCTGGTGTACATTAACCTGTTACATGTCTGAACCCCCCCACCCCCAGCCTCTTCTCTCTCTGTGGACGGGCACAATCAGTGTCTGAAGGCCGCCCAGGACTGTGGTTTGTATGAGAAATGTGGTTCCCTGCGCTCAGAGTATGTCGTCGCCTGCACCAAGCGAGCGACAGTCACTGACAACAGCTGCAACCGTCAGAAATGCCACAGAGCCCTGCGGCGCTTCCTGGAGCGCGTGCCAGAGGAGTACAGCTTTGCATTGCTCTTCTGTCCCTGCTCTGACACCCTGTGTGGGGAACGCCGGAGGAAAACCATCGTCCCATCATGTTCCTTTGAGGAGAATGGGAGAGGGGAAGAAAGAGTGGGAAAACCCAATTGCCTCAACCTGCAGAACTACTGCTCCAGAGACGAGCTGTGTAGGTAAGAAGGCTGCTGGGATGTATGTTGTCAACTAATGCAGTACAACTATCTGACGCCCTCATGAAGACAAGAGCATGTCGACAATGTGACGTCCACTGAAGAGGGCAGTAAATCTTGGCACAGCGTTCCAACTATAGTAAATAACATCGCTTGAGTTGATGCAAAAAATGCAGCAATGCTCCTGCAAAGTGACAGCAATGCACTAGACGCAGGTGAAAGATCTTTGGTCCAACAACAGCTGATAAAAGAGGAATGGTGGCCAAAGGCAGGAATTGAGACATGTGCCCCGTTCTTGACTGCTGACACTGATTGCAGTCTAATCTGTGTGTAAATGTAACAGAGGCTGGTCATATTTAGATGATGAAAATGATATTCAGAGCTTTACTAGTTGAAACAAAGAGAGAGGAACTTAAACTACAGCTGACACAAGGCTATTCTGTTCCATATGTGTGCCTCTCCACACTGACTGAGATTGGGCATCTGCTTATAAAATCCACAGATATTTGTTTGCAATTTATCTGTGACATACACACATACACACACACCACTCAAACCCACAGAGAGAGAGAGAGAGAGAGAGAGAGCAGTGTAGGAATCCCTAACTCACAAAAAGAACATACTCATTGTGCTGACTCCTGAAAAAGTGTTGTTGTTGTTGTGTGTGTGTGTGTGTGTGTGTGTCAGGTCCCGGTTTGCTGATTTCCAACACAACTGTCAGCCTTCTCCTCTGTCTGCCTCCGGTTGTATGCGAGAGAGCAGAGCCATGTGCCTCAAGGCCTACGCTGGACTTATAGGTGAGTGGGAGGAAGAGGGATAGTGCTTCAATCAAAGATGGAATACTTCTGAAAGAAGGAGGCGTGTTTTGAATCCATTGTCACACTGACAATAACGGTCTTGGCGTGGGTAATATACATTTCATACATACAAATGATGTGTGCTTTCTGTTAATAACCAGGCACCATCATGACTCCAAACTACGTGAGCAACAGCAGCACCGAGGTGTCCCAGTGGTGTACGTGTGACGGCAGCGGGAACGAATGGCAGGGCTGTCAACGTATCCTGCGCATGTTCAAAAACAACATATGTCTGCGTGAGTATGAATCTCATTTTGGAAACAATACAGTGTGCCCACAGGACTGCTTGTGCATAGCACGTCACAAATCCTGGAAACACCAGAGGGGAAATCATGTCGCAAACGAAAACGAAACAAAACTGATGTACCGGTAGGAGAATGTCAGCGGCAAAGAAGAAAACTATTGTATGGGTGAACCACGTTATCAATTAGAAATAGTGGCAAAGTTCTAAAATATACAATCTGTCTAGAACAACTATGACAATGAAATAGTACTGTTAAAGTACCATTAGCATTTTCTTTCTGCATATTACATGTACTGATCCAAATATATTTTTGGGGGTAAATTAATTCTGTCACCTGAAAATAAAGAAAGATGATGATGATATGTATTCTTTCATAATGAAACATTTAATCAAACCTAAAAGAAAAAGTCCCTGGTGAATGGTGTTATTGGAACTATCCTCTTAAACTGGCATCAGGCTGACAAGTTGTTGAACTGTCCATTTTAATTGATTATCCTGTAAATCTAAAAAATCTGTTCCACGTAAAAACATCTTTGCTTCAAAATGATCACAGCTCTTCCTTCAATAGCGCCTTTAACCACCAACTGCTCCAGTAGTCAATGTGCATAACAAATTTCGGAAAAAGAAAAGTAATAAACGCCTCAGTCAGAACACATTTAATAGTAGTAGAGTTTTAGAACCATCATACCCGCTGCAGCGAGCTTGTGGTCACATCCGTGCACAGTACAGAGGTAAATACGCTCATAACAGTCATAATCTTTTAGGGATGCTCCAGGATGAGTAATGATGTGAACCAAGTGATGATGCTCCCTGCTGATTTTGTTTCAGGCGGTGCCATCAGCTCCATGGGAATCTCTGCACCTCCTCCTGTGGAAATCACTCCCATGCCAGCTTCCCAGCCCTCCCCGCAAGTCTACCAGGAGACCGTCCATGTCAGCGTCAACACTCTCCCTGAATTTAACAGTGTAAGAGCTCTTTGCTCGTCTCACCATATGCTGGAGAAAAACTTGCTACAAGCTCAAATGAGGAGGTGTCTGACTGAATATCATGTGGTACCAAGTACCAGCAGGGGTTGTAACAGTGAGTTTCAGCGCCATCGTATTACTTCTCGATGCGTTGACTGCACTGAAACCCTGCCACTGGTGCTTTGCATCGACAATCCGTTGATGCTGTTCAGTGACACATTTCAACCAGATGAAAAATGTCTGTCGACACACCTCTGTGTGTCGGCTGTGTGGGTTTTTTTTTTTTTTGGGTGGGGGGGTTACACATCTGCAGGGAAACAGCACATAATACAGCAGCTGGGCAAACATGCGTCCATGGTGACAGCTGTTTCCTGCTCCCAGTGTGTTTACAGTAGGTTTCCCCATAGCTTTGCCCTTGCGCAGCTGCAAATCTGTCTTCATATGGAGCGACATCTGTGGTAACTTACTAATTTGAGGTGACGAAAGGAACCTTCCGTGCATGTTGTGTGTGTGTTTATATCAAACGCTGTATCAAACCACTCTAGATCGGCACATTTGGTCAGATCAGATTTTCTTTGACATAACAGTAAAGTTATTGGAGGTTTAGGATTAGAGATGTCGGTACTTTGACAGTCTATGAATGAGTCAAGTCAGTTTAATTCAGAGTTGTTTAGATCCTTATCGAATTTTGTTGTTGTCTGTTTACTTTTTTTTGCACGTCAGCATGTGCAGAGTCTTTTCATTGATAACTCTTAATCAGTTGATGTCAGGAGGTATCATCAGTGACGTAAGCAGCTGTTTCATCTTGACTCATTCAAAGCAACAATACAGGGTTATAAAAATACATTTAAAATTTAAATCATCAAATGTACCTGCTGTGCTGAATTGTAATATTACCTTCACAAAGTGACAGATATGTAACTATTTTTTGTTGGCCACATTTCTTCATCTTGATGGTGGGTTTTGGTAGTTTGTGCATTGTGAGCATCTTTCTGATCTCACTTTTTCAGATGGAGGTCAGCGAGGAAGAGGAGCAAGAGGAGGTAGAAAGCGAGGCATTCAACATCATCCCGCCATATTCTGAGAAGGATGCCAACATTGATTCAGGGGCTAGAGGGAGTCAGCGGGGAGCAGCTAGCCGAGCAGCCCCAGTGTTTCAATTACTGCTGCTGTCTACGTTCCTCCTGGACTGGGATTGCTGGAGGTGCTAAATCCTCCTACCTCCGCTCACATTTTACTCCTAACTACCAATTTCAAATCCATCACGACCATCAGAGTCACCTATCACTGCCACTTAAAGAGTTAAATGATATCAGTGGTCCTGCAGTATCTGTCCTGTCTTGACTCCATTCCTCCCCTGTGAAAGGCAACGAACAGCATAAGCAGATGTGAGTGCATGGATGAACTGAGAACTGCTGTCTGGGCAAATACTCTATCTAGAGCTTCTACTTCACACTAAAGTACATCCCCTCTTTTAAGAAGGAGCTCATTTGCCAAAGGCATCTTTCACTATATGTGCTCACAAAAACCAAACCACAACCGGTGCGCTCTACGGCAGCCAGGCCAGACCACGGCTTTTGATTTCTATTTCATGACTCATGTCTCCGATGCCCCTTCGGCTCTTCCTTTGCCTCCTTCATACTATGGATGAGAGAGATAATTTACTTTACAACAAGCGAATCACATAATGCACCACTCCACAATTGCAGACCATTGTAACATTCACAATGCAAAACGTGACATGAACCAGTAAATAATCAAAGCCACCCAGCCACAATTTGCTGGCACATAGACTTGAGTTTTTTCAATGTACTACATGATGAAAAAGTAACTTACAAAACCAGGTTATGTTAATCTGTAAAATGATGAGCAAGAAAGACTGACATCTCCAGACGTCTTGTTGATGTTATGTGTTGTTGCGTTGTGTTGCTAAGACAAATACATATGCATAGGGGGGTGATGTGTGTAGTGGAAAATGAGATCCTGCCACCCAGAGCGCGTAGAATAGAGCTAGTACCATGTGGTAGAAAAGTATATTTCTTTGCAAATATTGCCTTTTTAAAACCTCTGGTCCTAAAACAGATTGCAGCAGCCTGCTTTGTATTATGAGAGGTATTATTGCTATTACAGTGAGGACTGTCAAAATACAAAAGTAATGAGATTAAATTGTATGGTGGAAATGGAGGGGCAAACAGAGGCAAAATAAGCAATTACAGCAAAATTCCCATTACTCAGCTTGCAGGGAAAATCTGGAGGCTCAGGGGAGGAAATAGCCAAATTACTGCTGTCATACCCTCTTACTTTCCTATCCTCAGGAGATATGTTTTAGTGCTCCTTCCCCATCATGGACCTGTTGTGAGAGGAAGATGTAGAGATAGGGACGGACATAGGAGGCGGTAAAGCCTGCTGGCTGCTCTGCTCATTGAGCAGCACATTGAGCCATTCGCTCTGCCTGAAATAACTTTTGCTGATGTTAATGATTTTTTTCTTATGGCTCATTTTCTTTTGAAATTACGCAGCTGCAGGGATGTGCTGTAGGTAAAGAGAAGTATAGGGAAGTTTGCAGTGAGATGAACGTGTCTTAATTTGACGATGAGCTCTGCAAAGAAACTTTTCCACTGTACTGCTTTATGTTGTGTCTGATGAGAGACAGTTATCAGTTTTATTTACTCTGTTTTACTGTGCCATTAAGTTGGTTTAATTTTGGCATTTGCATCATTATTATTATTCTCAACATCTGATTATTGTTTTCCCAATAATGGGCTAACTGATTCAGTGATGACAACAACAATATTTAGGTTCTTTCTCACAAATTCAGAGTTCAGAGAGTACATGGGGATCACTTAATGAATGATGCTCACTGCAGCGATTTAATACATGAGACTATCACTGCATTCTCCAGTTCATTATTTCATCAACTTTGTTATTTAAAGGCAGAAATGTGGTATTATGGAGACAATTTGAATTATCTTAGTGTCACTGGGAATCTGTGTATGTGAATTGGTGAATACTCGGTCAATGGAAGGTCTACCAAGCTCTCCTTAGATGTTATTGAGCAGTGGAACGTCATTGTTACAGTTACATTGTGGACATTAAAACTAAACAATCATGAACTCGCTGTAATTGTCAAACGAGCACAGTTGAACATGTTCATCCAATCCCTGACTGTATATATGGTTGTTAGTATCTTAACGTTTAAATGTTTGAAGATCACTTGAGGGGGCAGTTTGGCTCCGCTACCTCTACGCCACCCTCACTGGACCTCTTGACCCGGTGGGTTATTGCCATGAGAACTGATGGGTAACTGTGGCACAACAGTAAGAGACCCCCTGGAGCTGAACAATGTGTGGCTGCTCTGTGTCTGCTTGAAGTCAGTGTGAAATATTTGAACCAAATGACCACAAATGAATATTTGAGGTTGAGGACTTTAACCTCAGTCAGATTCAAGTTGCCAATTGGAGGACTCCACGAAGATAAAATACTCTATTTCACTTGACTGGGATATTTGTGACTTGTGACTCGAAACAGACTTACAACTTAATGATGACAGTGTAATGATTTTTGTTTTTCATGATACTGTCTTAAAAGTGTAAACTGGGTTAGATCACCAGCTTTGTTCATAGCAGGAACTAGATCTGAGACCTGAGACTTGCGTATAACTTGCACGTGTGACCTCCTCCCATCCCTGATGCTAAAACGACCCGTCTCAGAGTTGTATTATTAACGCATCATTAAGTCAAATCTCTCGGCTTCAGTAAAGTATCACATTGTCAATAACTGCTTCCAGTGCTATCCGGCCTTAATGTATCTTCGCATCTCAGTATATTTGTTTATATTTGTAAACTATGTAAAGTAAACATTTTCATCAAACATGGCTTGCATTTTTGAGGACGTAGTCTGGAAAACGTGAAGGTGATGTAAATAAACCCTCATTGGAAGCGGAAAGCTGAGAAAACTGTACAGTAATATATTTCACATGCTAACCTTGTTTTGAATACGTGTCAAACATGCAAAATGACTTGGACTATTCTGTGTGATGAAGGTGTTATTTTGTGACATAGAGGAACAGTGTGCCAATTCATTGAAGGAAAAATAAAAGCCACATTTCCATGTGGAACACTGAAAACACTTTGACGAGAAGGAAATTACCTCTGTGTGTATGTTTTCTCCTTTCGTATACTGACACAAACACATGCCAAAGGAGTGGATATATTAATGCTCATTTCAATGCAAAACTCGGTGTGTCGATCTGTCACATTTTAGCATACATGGACTATATATAGCCTTAAAACCATTTGGACATGGCTCTGAAACTGTGATGAAACAATACGTCATTGCTTTTCAATGGAGAGCTGCCATCTTCCACACAGAGCCAAGACTCGAGTACTTTGACTGACTGAGGTGATTGTTGGGTTGTTGGTATTTATGGTGCAGTACAAGGGCTCGGGGATTTTGGTTCTGTTTCCAAAGTGAAGCTCACTCATGCTTTATTAATCCCCCTGAGGAAGATGATCCTCGGGTGTCTACCCATCCTAATTTTTTAGTATCACTGGGCAACCAACAACATAAATCTGAAGCTCAATCCTAAAATACTTTTATCATCCAAAAAGTCACATCTTCAGTTTTTATCCCACAGTTCAGATGTTGATCTTGTATAGTTTACACTATTACAATAATGGCTAACGTCAGCAATAGTAATTATAAGAGAAATCAAACGTTTGAATATAATATGATTACATGCAATAAAAACATGTGTCAAAGGCCAATTTCTACTAAAGGACTTTTCAAAAAGTAAATATAAAGATACATTTTGTATGTATCTTTTGAACAGAATCTTTATTGTCATTGTACATTACATTTACATTTACTTATATTTGACAGTATATCTGCAGTGTGAGTAAACATGCACCGGTGAATAAGCTCCTTCTCCTTGAGAAGCTACACTAATCACAACTGAGCCACCGTGCCACCAAATATCCTCCTGATAAATCCAAGATGAAGTTTCAGATAATCCTATGTCAACATACAGTATTTGTCGTCACTTATTACATGGCCGGCATCAATATGAACCCAGAATCTTAAAGTGCTGCAGAAAATTAGGTTTTCTTATTAATATGATAATTTGTGTGCCAGAAGCTCCACATTCTAATCAGATCACCGACTTATTTTCTCTGCAGATTACACATTTTGCACTGTTATTGAGTGAGCCTCTAGTGAGACTGACAGATGCCACCACGTAAACATAAACAAGATTTGCCTAAAATGTAAACAACTCTTCATTTCTTGGGTTCATTCCAGATCAGTCACACAAAGTCAGATTTACTGCTGCTTCTTTAAATAATAACCGGACCAAAAAAATAACAAAACATTAATTCTGCCAGAAAAAAACACCTGTACATACAATGGAGTGGATTCCAGCGGTTACTGTCACATACTGGGAGCTTGATTGTAATTGGCTGCGAGTTTTCCGGAGCCACTGAGTTCATGTCGAGTTCACATGACAAGTGGAGGACCTCTCTCACATGTGTAATGGCAACTGGAGATGTGAGGTAAGATTCCAGTGTTTTCGCGATATACTGATATCTGCAATATGTGACCATACCATTGACATTTCACACACGGATAGTCTGTCATGTAATAAATGACACCATTATTATATTTTTTTGAGAACTGGGCAACTGAACATAAGGTGTAACTGAACAAATAGAACAAGTGACTAATATCGAATGTAATTTCCCTCTTGGGACGTTAGCAAAGACGTTAAGACGTTAGCAAATATAATCTAACCTGCATAGGAAGTCATTTTCACCACATTAATATCATTTTTGTGACCTGTATCACGAGATTCCATAATTCTCATCATAGCTTGCACCATGTCAACCTTTTAGTGATATGCTGCCCCCTGTTGGTTTGGAGTGTAAATGCTGAATATCAGACACAAATGGTTCCTTCAAATGGAGCCAAACTTTGACTTGGTCTTTGCTCAAATTGTTGTTAAAATAAACTGAAAGTTTTTTATAATCAGGTTGAAAGACAAAGCAACAGAAGTCTTTATCATTTTGACTTTGGGTT
This sequence comes from Aeoliscus strigatus, assembly GCA_901007665.1. Lineage (NCBI taxonomy): Eukaryota > Metazoa > Chordata > Actinopteri > Syngnathiformes > Centriscidae > Aeoliscus > Aeoliscus strigatus. The sequence goes on along the minus strand of CAAKHB010005548.1, from coordinate 85,396 downwards.
CACAGGCTACATCTAGAAATCTAGAAGAAGGCTACATTTGGAAATCACTGCTTTCTCCCATTGTAATACTCAGTTGCTGCAAATGAGCAGCAGCATCGACTCAACTCTTAATATCTGGTGGATGGTGGACCCACCCACCGCCCTAACCTGCCTCCTTGTATGTAAATTCTGGCTATAGAAGCACTAGTTACTAGCTAAATAATTATTATAAATAAACGTATTATAAATAAGCTTTAATCACTGGGAACAGAAAGAAGACACAAAAGATTAAGGTGCACAAAGACCTGGAAATTACATAAATAATAAGCATTTTAGATGAAATATATCAAGCTGTTTATATTATGTGAATGTTTAATTATTATTGTAGCAGTACGTTTTGAATATGGAACTCGAGAGGTGCACAAATTTGCCACAGTATATGCAACTGCTACACAAACCCAGGCTGAGTGCACATGAAGGTTTTAAAACGTGACAATTTAGTCAAGTTTTCCCATATGGACAGTTGCAACCCTCGCCACAGTGATTATGCACATAAACAACACCCTGCAGTGATCCCTAACCACTGCTAAATATCAACGGTGCTGCGACGCCGTCGTGTACGCCTGCCAGGCTCAAATATGCTGCTGCCAATGTCAACACATTTGGTGAAATGCTGATTTTGTTTTTGTCGAGGCAAATTTATGCGAACATTATATTCATCTACCGTGGTGGTGATGATGCCATAAATTGGACTTCGTGACAATAGTAAATTGATAAGCTAAAGGCAAATCTGCTTTTATTGACCATAGAGGCCATAACTGCAATGATATGGGTCATTGAACATGTGGTGTTCTGGGTGGTTTTCAGTGAGCAAGTAGTTTGATGCTTTGTATGAACAGTTTTGAAATCTTCGGAAAAAATAAACTGGAAAAAATAAAAATGGAAAAAAATAAAGTAACAGAACGTGCCATGGTGGACGGATGTAAGTATGGTAACTAAGACACTGATTATTCTTTATTAGGGGATACTGGTGGGAAGAGGAAAAGGGATCGTTTCAGGTGAGAAAACAAGCTGTCTTCCTCTTACCTGATGGCCCTGTGGCAGATGTTGCAGCTACAATATCACGCCATGTTGGAGCAGTGACTGTCTGTAAGCTGTTTCCTTGGTGTTGCATTGACTCAAATCACCCAACGTTGTAGTGTCTCACTGGAAACGAAAAGCATTGTTGCTCACTGTCCAGTTATCGGCGTTGCATCTTAGTATGTTAATAAATGCCTGGGATAGACTGTATAAAATGATGGATGTATTTCTCCGGGTCTGAACAGAGGCACAAGTGTCTTAAAGCTGTATTTTAAATGAATATTTTAAACTTAGCTGATACAATGTAGATCATGTCTTCTCCTCACATTCAGGCTAATTATACAACAGGATTGAGTCCCTGAGTGAAACAGATATCAGCCCTTCAATGATAATCTCTTTCTACATGTGGACTAAATCTGCCCCCAACACATCTACTGTATCAAACCTGCTATCTTATCTTAAGTGACGCTTACGACCTCGCTGCCCTGATTTTGAGGGAAGATGTGCCATTATATTTTGTTCCGTTTTTGTCAGGCTGCTATAAATACACACACATGCACCCGCATATACGCACACACATAACATACAACAGGTTGGAGTTTTAAGAGGCTTTCCACTTAACCAACCATCAGCTGCCGTAACAGACTACTCACATAAAATAGTACAGTAAGTACAGACGTAGGTAAGTTACAGGACAGCAGGTTGACCAGAAGTTAGCACATGTGCAGTCGGTCACAACAGGCACACTTTGTTTTGCACTATAAAAATGTTTCCCTGACCTTGACAAACTGACTCAATCCAAAGAAAGATCTTAGGTGCTTAAACCACTCACAGGACTAAACAAGAAAATAAATCTTTAAATAAAAGATAATCATTTGGGGGATGTAACTTGTAGAGACACTCTTTGATAGCAGTTTACCAGTAGGTTTAGTGCCCTGCTATAGCCTGTGAAATATATTTATAATATATAATGTAAGTAGTTAATATTGACCTTCTGCATAGCCCACACTGAGAACAACAGCCTGGAAACATGAGTGAGACGAACACAAACAGGGAGAGAAAAGCAGACTGGAGGGGAAGACGAGTCACAAACAGCTGTCGGCTCAATCAGAAGAAACACAGAGGAGAGAGGGGAGGATGGGGGGGGTGCATTTTCCACAGACTATCAAACATTTAGGCTGGAAAAAAAATGGGTGTATGGGAGAATGTAACAGCACAGAGCATATGACTCACACGTCCCGGAAATACAGACAGAATTGAAGATGAGGATGTGCAGAATCCTGCAAGTGACTGTGTATGAAGAGTGGATAAAAGTACTTGAGGAAACTAAATCCTTTTCCTACAAAACAACTCTGCAGAGTTTCTCACTCGCTAAAAGCAGTAAGAACAGGGGACTGGGAGGACACAGAGGGGCAGAGGGGGAGAGTGTTGGTTGATGGGGTGGAGGAAATGCCTCAGTCAGAGAGCATAGTGAGAGACGTGAGGCAGCAGATGGAGAGAAGAGGCACAGAGAGGCTGACAGCCCTGACACACTCTTGAGAGAGAGCAGCAGGGGGGGGTGAAGCCCTGCGTCTACTGAATAACTATCAGCACATTATTAGCAGAAGCATTAATGTGTTTTCAAATTAGCCCTGAGACAATTTCTAAGTATGCATGTATTTTGCTTGCGGTGGTGCTGGTACAAAAATCTGATTTAATTCAAACAGCGATGGTGTTTCAAACCTATTTTTTTGTCCCTTATTCCTTATCGTTGGTCTCTTCATAGCAATGCTCAGCGAGAACATCAGCTTGAGAAGAAAGGAGATGAAACAAACGTAAGATTGGGAAGGGAGGAAAATGAAGATGAAGCAATGTGATGTATGTCTTCAGAAGAGGAGTGGCCTTAATGATAAAACACTGGCGATGAATGTCTGCCAGTGGACAAGGCAGGCCTGTCAGGGTAAGCATAAAAGGTGATGAGTGAAAGCTTTGCACTGTTAAACCTTCATGCTCCAGGATGCACAGTGTTGAAGGCACAGAGGAGGGCTGTGAATATAAAACATCGCTGTAATTAAAGGTGCAGTCAGCGATTGTGATCCAATGCACTTTTTGTCAAATTCAGCAAATATTTCCTCACGCTCGGCCAGCGGTCCATTCCGTGTATGTGCCGAAAGAAAAGGCTGGTTCCTACGCAGCAGTGGGCGCTCTGCTTCAGTTAGCTCCTCCGTATCCCCACTTACATGGAGGGAAGCTACACCACGCCAATCTCAGATACTACTTGTCATCTCGGTGTAAAATAATGTCCTTGCAGCATCCGATCAGACGTTTTGATTTTCGATGCGTCACATCATGTTACTCATACTTGGACATTTCTTTTAGATAAGTATGAGTTTACACCCGGCCCAGATAGGCCCAGATCTAGGCATGTATCGTCTGTAGGTAGAACGTCTGTTTAAGAAACCCTGAGGTTGTTAATCCTGAAGTGAGGAAAACTCACTTGACTCTATCTTCATGGAAAATGAAATCAAGCAAAGCGTCACTGAACGTTTCACTTTTTCAGTAACAAACTGAGGGTGTTCACTAAACTTGCTTTGTGATACGGGCCCCTGAAGGGCTGTAATTATCAGACAGTGGGATTCATGTCAATGATCTTTTCCACATTACCACTCTGAGATTCTACCAAACTTTCCACTGATCAGACACATCTTGCCATAGAAGAAGAGGTAGAGGATATGTTTTGCTTCTGACTGAGCCAGACTCAGTAACATCTGATTCAATTCTGGCCTTAAGAGACTTAATTTAATTAAGTTCAGTCCATTTAATGTCCCCACCACAACTGTGAAAAGCTCTCAGGGGTTAAGTTAAGTGATTGCAAGTAGGTGCATTTGACATTGTAATCACTCAATTTTCAAAGCTCATGTGATCCCCATATACTACTTGAGGCTAATCCACATTAAAAATTGTATTTTTTTGCTTGAAGTAGCAACGTCAGAAGATCATGATAAATGGAGGAGACAATATGGGCGGGTGGTGCCATGAAGATACACCTGAGAGAAAGAGGCAGTAACTTGGACCAGCGTGTTGATTTGTAGTCTCCTTCAAGTCGTTTTGCAGCCCCTTTGTTCCCTTTGTGGCGTATTATTAAACATTGCTGTGATCTCATCTAACCAGAGCTCAAAATGGAAGAATAATGCTAAAATAGCAGCACACCCCTTTGGCCAGGATCAGCAAATCAGTGTACATTTGTATTCTGAATTTCCACAGTGAACAAGAACAGAATATACATTTGTTTAATCAAGGGAAACAAATTAATTATCAGGCTGCGTTCAAGTAGGAAGAGATGATGTGCAACAATGACGACACCAGAGAATGTCAATGACAACTGTAGTGAAGGCAGGCAAAATAAATGTTGGCAACAAAAAGGGGAAGGTGAACCCCAACACCTTGGTAGTGGATTTAAGAGACAACCAGGGGCACCAAAGGATGAGATACTGACATTTAAGAAATAAGGTAAATATGTTACCAAGACAACCGGAGCATAGGATGTTTGATGAGTCTAAGTAGCCACAGGTTTAGAACAAAAATGAAATGACAATATACACCAGCTTAAGTACTTGTAGGTGTTTTGAGTCACATTGAGGAGCTTGTTGTTGGTTAATGTATGTCACATTAAGGTTTATAACATCCCTCTTGAGATTTAAGGTGCGTGAATTTGTAAAACTCTCTCTCTCTCTCTCTCTCTCTCACCCCCACACACGAACGCAATGGTTATGATGTCATAAATGCCTGCCAAGGGAGTCTCTGATGATCTCATTGCACTTATGACAGCCATTTGTTCTCCCAAACGTACTGTCACACTCACCCACAAAATCAAATTATACATTATACACAAGCAACCCCAAGACACTTAGAACATACCCATATGGTGTGTTGAATCCCCGAAAGACAGCGATGAGAGCACTTGCATGTGTAGTATTTTTGTTGTTGTTGTTGTTTTGTACTTGTTCATTCAGTATCATTTGGAGTCAGCTCAGGTCACCCGTGAGAATGCAGCGGGGCCAGTGGTCAGCCCTTAAAAGCCTACAGTCTGCCTACAGTCTGATAGCTTGAAGTTCACACAAAAGCACTTCCTCTCCATTGAAACACAAACAATGGCAGAGGTGCTTTTTGAGACTTCTTGGTTTGTGGGTAAATTATTCAGCATAATGAATTCACTGTTGGCCTCCGCTGAGATAAATACAGAACACAGAGAAATGTGCTGTAAAGAGGAGAATTATGGGCAGGTTAAGGGATACATGAATGGTAGTAAAAGGGAGGAAGGAGCAGAGGAGATGGGATATGTGAAAGGTAAAGATACAGCCACAGGCTTTGAAGCTGTAATTCTTGCTTTCTGGAAAAGATGTGGCTTTTTTATACCTCCTGCTTCTTACACTGCTCCCTTTCCACCCTTCCCCCCAGCGACATACACATGCACACGCTGTTGTAAATGCATGCACACACTCCAGTTAATGTAATATTGCACTACCCATAAAAGCCACTCTTGGAATAGCCCCAAGTATTGGTAGAGAAGAAAATATGCTATCATATTGATGACAAGATAATGGAGTGTGTTGACTCAACCTTAATACGAAAGCACAAGCATTTTTAATTGTGTGCTGACCAAAACCCTTTCAGTATGTCCATACAAAAATACAGATTTTCCTCATTATAGATCTCTAATAAAGCACAATAATGACCTGAAATGCCACTCTCAGTTTCCCTTTTCACGTTTGGGGTTCATCACAAACTGGACAAATGCGGATAAAGGAAAACCTCATCAGACATACTGTGTCCTTGTAAACATTTTAGAAAGAAAAGTAAGTGTCAGGGTGAGATCAGAGCTGAAACTGACTGACATTCTCTGGATGCCTCAGACTGTATCTAAACTCTGCAGCTGGTTGGCTGAGCTCTGACTGTCTGAGCCAAACATTATTCATGTCATATCAGCATATAAAGTTCCTCCTGTGATAACTGCATCAACAGCTTTGGTAGCATCACAATTAAAGCACATACAATGAATACTGTGAGCAGTCAACATGTGAGTCGCATAGAGTTCCACTGAATGTTGAAATAAAGGCAGGTGAATTGTTACTTCAATTGAAAGATACCATATTTTTATGTAGGGTGAAGGTAAAAAAGATGATGTCAGTTCTGATAAGAGGACACTGATGACACTGAAACTGTTGTGAAATGTGTATGGTGAGGTTAAAAAAAAAAAAACACCACATATCATTGAGGTGTAGTGAAATTGAAAATCCCTCTGAGCAGAAGTGAGAAAGTGCAGGACTGTGCATGTGTGATAGAGAGAGCAGAGACGGGACCGACAAACAGAAAAGAAGGGAAGTGGTGAAGGGGTGAATAGTCCACCTATCTCCTGTTTATTAAATGAAACTGACATTGAATCAAGAAAGTAAGTCAGGTGGGTGAGAGCCGATAGAGAGTTGGAGTGTGTACAGATTAAGAGTGGTATTAATGCTGACCCATAATCTCTCTGCCTCTGTAATTGAGGTCACACACCAGGGGAAGCTGAGTTTGGAGAGACTGGCTTTCTGCTGTGCTAGGCTCCAACAAGCAAAGAGACACAGAAAAGAACTAAGGGGACACAATCCTCCCAGCACCCTCTGAAATTAGAGGATGGACACCCTGATGGCAACAGGAGGACACTCAAAAATCGAACCACGATGAAAATGTGTTTCTGTTTTCTGTGTAATTGAAGGATTGATTGATAACATGCAGCCAGCATTTTAATGATCAATTCAAAAGGGAAAACATGTTTTATTTATTCTTCAGTTCAACCATGAATGCTAAGCACGACCTAGAAAAATGATGACAGTGCTAATCGCTTAAACAAGCCGTGGACTGCTGAAAGATGTGACAAACTTTAAGATTCACATCAAGCTGCAAAACGTCAGGACTCCTTATAGAGGCCTGCAGGAACAACCATCATCAAAAACACAGACTGCTTAACCAGCTCCAGTTGTTCCAGTCGAATGACAAAAATGATCCTTTCAGAGAAATCACGCCAGTAGTGATGGGAGACAGGAGACATTCTTGAACCATCTAAAACGTATCGATATTATTTCAGGTACGTAGTGTGTTCCTATGACTGCATATCCAACAGGTCCCTCCAACTCCTCACAAGCTCATCCATTACGAAGTCACTTTGTCAAAACAATAGAGGAGAGATGCTGTTGTTCATCTCCGCTCAATCAGCCGCCGATGTGAAGCAGCTCTCTTGCCTCATTGCTTTGCTCATGTGCGTCCCCGATGAATCCTCCTCATAGTTCCTGCAGGTATGTCTCCAGTAGGCAGATTGCCTCACACGATGAGCTGGTATGGAATTGTTGCATGACGGTATTATAGCTGCAGAGGGTAGTGTGAATAAATGACTTTTTTCATATTTTCCATTTCCATCTACATTATGATTTCCATCCAATATTTTTTTTTAATATTTTGACTTACACTAAACATCCACATACCTAACCTTATTTTATCTACATCAATCCATTTCTTGACCAAGAAAACTCTGATCATTTGGAAATACAGCGAAATACAGCAATGGTTTTCTTCTGGACCAAGCTACAGTACATAACTATTGAAGATAGAACACATCTGTCACACTTCATGATTCATCAGACTCTCAGCTACAATCTGATGTTAGTTCATGTCTTTATCTTCATTCATTGCCTCACAGTGCCTGAAAATCCTGTAATCACTACAATATTTACTTTTCTGGATCATAGTATGCAGAATTCTGTCAGAATCTGGAGCATACTTTGATGTGAGCATACTAGTGATGTATATGTATATATATATGTGTATATATATATACATATACATATATACACACACACACATTCGAAATAGGTTCTATAATATATCAAAGTTATTTATATATATATATATATATATATATATACATATACATATATATATATGTATATACATATACATATATATATATGTATATACATGTATATGTATATGTATATACATATATATATATATATATATATATATATATATATATATATATATATATATATATATATATATATATATATATATATATATATATATATATATATACAGTATACACACACACACATATACACGGGAGTAACCCCAGTGAGAGAGGGTACATGCACAGGTGAGCGTCAGGTGCGGCATATATCAAAGAGATGCTCTGTCCCCCCTGCTGTTCTCCATGTATGTATGAGGGTCTGAAGGAGA
>CAAKHB010005548.1:35394-77066 GCA_901007665.1 Aeoliscus strigatus | reverse complement strand
TTGTGATGAAATGAATGATTTTTTTCAAATTTGTGTGTCAGTTATACACTTTGTGTGTCGTTGCCTTGCTGGTACGTCCAGTTGTGGCCAAGCTGGAGTTTCACAGCGGATGCCTTCACATTTTCATCAAGTATCCTGATGTAACCTCTCGGCAGATTTTTCTTGGAAGTTTGGGGGACACCTTACGCTTCCTGGCCACGGCCACTGAGGTTTTTAACAGTGTTGAACCTCTTGTGCTTGTTGATGATGCTCTGGACGGTTGAAACAGGGACATCATACTGCTTGGAAATAGCCTTGTACCTTTTCTTCACTGTGGCTACGAACAAGACGCTGAGCAGGTCCTCGCTGAGCTCCTTCTTCTTGACCATGATGACCAGAAATTAAGAATGACCTGAACACTTTCCCCCTATTTATACTCTTATGGAAAGATGTCTTTTTTCACTTTAACATTTGGCCAACAATGTTTACTTCATTGTGACATCTTGAAGTTAGTACCAGACAAAAATTACCACATTTGGCACATTTTGTTAAAAGATTGTCAGGGGTATGAATAATTTTGAACATGGCATTTTTTGGGACTCCATTAACAAAATACCCCAGAATTTATTTTTTTTTAAATTTTGTATTTTTTTCATTCTTTCAATCGTTGGCAACATATAATTGACACAGAAATTTGAAAAAAATCATTCATTTCATCACAAAATAAAAAAATCACAAGAATTAGCAGGGGTATGAATAATTTTGAGGACGACTGTATATATATATACACACACACACACACACACACAGTATACACACACACACACATATACACGGGAGTAACCCCAGTGAGAGAGGGTACATGCACAGGTGAGCGTCAGGTGCGGCATATATCAAAGAGATGCTCTGTCCCCCCTGCTGTTCTGCATGTATGTATGAGGGTCTGAAGGAGACACCGCCCAGGTGGGCGAGAGGAAGATTTTTTTTTTTATTGAGAAGCAATCTGATTCTTTATTGTGGAGTTATTTAAATGTATGATGAATCTCACAATAATACCGAATTCAAAAAAATTTCAGGACCCAGATGTTAATCCAGAATACAAACAAAATGTCATCATCACCATGTCTCATTATTAGCATTTCCTGAAGATTTCATTACAATCTGTTCATAACTTATAAGTTATTTTGCTAAAACAAACAAATGAATAAAGAAACAAACACTAGCAAAAACATAACCTCCATAACCTTGTTGGAGGTGATTAAGTTCTGCAATTTCTGCCCAGAATCCTTCTTTATTTCCACAGACTGGGCCTTTAAACTGTCTTTCTGCATTGTGCTCATGTGCTCCCACTGCCACTGGTTTTAATTCTCAGCCTGTGTAATGTCACTTCTCAATTCACTTGGTTCTTCTGCATCAGGTCTGAAATCGATATTGTGATAACTGGAGAGGAGAATGCCTCATCATAATCCATAAGTGCAATGTATAGCTATACAGAGGTAGACAGAGAGAAATCATTCTGCCCAAAAGCAGAGCTGAATGTTTCTGACACCTCATTCTTTACGCCATTGAATAATCCATCTGTCACAGCCACAGATGAGCTGAGTAAACTGTGGTGCAAACACATCTGCAGGCGCCTGCAGAGGGAGGAAGACCGACAGAGAGCTTCATATTTGCTTTGAGTAATCAGAAAATACATATAAGAATGTTTTGATGTAGCCACAGGAGGGAGAGCAAATCCACGTCTCAAGGCTGTCAAAGTCCAGTCACAAGTTTCATTTGAAAATAGGAGGTCGCTCCATCACGGCGATGTTTCTTTTTTCCTTTTTTTCAAAGCAGTTCATAGTTATTTCATGCATTGCTCTGACATATTACATTGCAGTGCATATCTACAAGTTTACAGAGAAAGTGTGCATGACAGACTTTTTTTTAAATTTCCAATGTATCCATGGGGCACCAAAGTAAGAATGACATTAAAAACTAAATTTCTCCGTTTGAGAAGAGGTGACCACAAAAAAATAACATTCAAAAATGCCTTCACCATTCAAACAGACACATTGTTCCGATATCTTTATCGCTAACTTTATTATACACAGTATACAAATATAATTCCTTGAAAACCTTTTACCTGCAATGTTTACTAGAACATATTTTCAATTACTTCTCACTGCTTCAGGTGGCCATATCATGCAGAAAGTTCGGGCCTTCTGCTTTTAAAAGATCAGTTTAATACCTTACAAGTTTATCGTTTGACAGCGACATCAGTTCACTAAACCCTAAGGTATAGAAAGAATTTCATGCATCTTAATGGCTTATTACAAACACTCAAATGTGGTTATAGTCTCTGGGGGCAAAAACGTTCATTGCTGATGTGATTTTATCAGTGCGGCTCTGAGAACATCCTTAGTTCACGTCCCGATCAGCCACACTTGAGTCAAAATTGTTGCTCACATCAGTGAAAGTATTACACACCCAACTCACACGGTGAAGTGGGAGAAGAAACACTCAGACATGAGATGCAAAGTCATCAGCTTAGATCCACATGTGTCAAACAGGCAGACTGAAACACTTCTTAAGAATTACACTTGGAGGGCCTGTCAGTTGACTTTGGTGTGCATTAAACTCGGGGCTAATAAGGATGTGCTGTTGGGAATTTGTGTGCATGACAGCTAAGCAGAAAGGCAAGCCTTGATTAGCGATGGGGCCCGTGCACAGAGACCCGACGTAAACCTGAACTGAAAGGGGAAAGGGGTTTAAATACTGCAGAGTTCAAATAGTTTTAGAAAACGAAAGCATACAAGCACAATCCTCTCTGACGAGACTCAAAGCATTCTAAGGTCAAAACCAAGTCAGAGGAAAAGATTCAATGTTTTGCTCGAACGTGACACCTGCGGCAAACACTTCACACGATGTCAAGCACCACGCAGACCTGTGTGGCATGTCGGCCGATCACAGTATGAGAAATCGATTGTCAAATTGGATCGTGCAGTAAAACCAAAGAGAAACGTGACATCCGTGCACATAAGCCAACTGTAAAGACATTGTCCTCACCCATAAGACGACCTTGACTCATGTAACATAACAGATGGTGATTAGAAAGCATCACAGAGTGTTCACGAGAGCCTGTCTGGTCTACTTTTTTCACTCTATTTCACACGAAGAACTCATTAAGATGTAATTGATTGTGTTTGCAGGGTGCAAAATAACACCATGATCACTCTGGGAAATGAAGAAAGGATCTATATGTCATAACTGCAGTATTACCAGTTCAGAGATGAAGTCATCATCTGCAATCCATCCTAAGCTTTAATTACTAGTCCCCAAACAATATCCATCTCACAAAGGTTACCTGCATGTTTGCGCTGTGGATCCACTGACGTCATCCCTGCAGAGACCCGGATCCATCATTTTTATGTGGTTAGCGCTACAAACGGAAAATGAATCAAGCATATAACTACTGTGAATGTCCTGATGTCGGTGGAGATCTGCTTGAAGAACCTTCTTCTAGCTGAAAATAACTTTCGATTCCGTGAGTTTTTTCATCTTCCTCTCACTGTTTACTCACCTTTACTTTCTTATATTAATACTGGAAATTATATAGTGTCTCTGAAGTGAATGAACACAGTTTGTTGTTGCATGTTGAGAAATTGGTTTAACCCTGGTAACATACACATGATGTCACTCATACATTTTCAAATTAAGCTATATAACATTTCCCTGCCTTGGTCAACCCAATTACCCTTTTCCCACCTTTGTCATCCAGCTGAACTTCTTTTTTAGCAGGTTGAACGTAACTGATCCCATGGGAGACTGCTGGACGAGGTCTCACTGGGGGATGGTCTCCACTGACGCACTCTCCGTGTCTGGGAGCTCAAGTAATGTGCAGCCTGTGGAGAGGATGCGTTGACAGAGCCTCTCCAGCTGTTTTGGGGGATTACTACTAAAGTGCTGCATGTGACTCACATAGCAGGAGAATCAGAAACTGGTGATTTTAAACTTCCTCAAAACAATAGATGGGGATGTTTTGGGATTTATGGCTCTATGAAGGGAGCCAGATTTTGATGTGCCACTCCTTTCAAAGAGCCGTTCAAAAGACAGGCCCGTTGATATATTCATTTATATATTACAATCAACCAGGGCAACTCATTTTAAGGAAGTTGATACTGGTAGTATTTATCAGATCAGAATAATTGAAACTGACACATCCCACCAATATATACTCTATTGGTGGGAATTATTCTGATATTGCAAACATTGCAAACATTCCATAAGGTGATGCCATACCCCAGGCTTTGATAGTGAGCTCACAATTTCACAATAGGAATATAGGAAGAATATTAATAAAACAAGAAAGAAACTGAGAAACATCGGTGCAAATTTGCAAAGAACATTTTGGACAGAATAATTCACTTTTGTTTTTGGTTTACTTAATATTACGTCAAACTGAGTGCACTGAGTGGTTGGAGAATAGGAAATTCTTCACAGAAATGACTCGATGTGTTTTAGGGATTAGTGCGTCTTTGCCATCCTGCCATGCAGTGTCGTACTTAGGTTACATGACATTAAGTTCATCTCCAGGCATGAACATCTGCACCTGCTTCAGGTGACAGTCGCCGGTTAAATGTCTCATTTGCAGCAGAAGAACATCCACTGCTGTCACATGAACCTAAAACGGCACTTAAGGTCTGGTTAGGTTTATGTAACAAAACACTTGGTTTGTTCAGGAAAGAGTTTGTACTTGAGGTGTGAGTTGTGACTAGCAAATTTACAGTTGGAAACTTGTGGAATCTATGGCTCTTATGACATTTGACAGCAGCCATACGGAGGTAATGACATCTCCACCCGTTGACATTTCTGCTACTTTCCCAAAGTGCTTCTACAGCTCTTAAAGACTAATTCTTCTAACGGACGTATCTGTGATTGCAGCAAATTCAAGAGTGTTCAAGGTCAGGTAGCAGCATCCAGGCCTTGTTTGACCGGGCAGAGGCTATTGTTTAGAGACATAAAGGTTCATTACAACAAATTTTTCATTTACTCCCTTCTCACATCATTGACAATTAGTGTCTCTGCAGAAAAGCCCTTTTTTTTTTAATGCTTGCAAGAGTTCCTGACAGAGCGTGTGACAAGATGAAAGTCTGAGGATGGAGTGGAAAGACAGTGAAAGATTCATCTGGACAGCTTAGCTTCACAGTATTTGTTACTGATCTAATGCATAATGATTCTGAAGCTGTTTACTCCCTGAACTTTAATTGCCACAGCTCATGGAGATGTGCAATGATTTACAATAAGAATCAAGACATAACAGTGTTGCATGAATGACTCTATTGACATGGAAATATTCAAGCAGCAGTCAATCAAAGAGATGCCCTGTGGGCCTTCAAAACAGCTGGAAAAACCTTGACACCTCAATATACCACAGAGACGCATGTTGGAGGAGAGAGGAAACTACAGAGGGGGAGCAGCTGGGATTTGGACTCCACAAATTTTTTGAAGAAGATGTAAAAATAATGTATAAAAGAGCAGCCAGGCCAGCGAGTGCAGACAGATGGCAACATCTCAAGGCAAAGCAATATGAGAGGAAGAAATATGAGAGCAAGCACAGCAAAGAAAGATGATGCAATACGGTTCTGGCACTACAGAGCGAGATGGAACTCGAAGAAGGTGATGGATGGAAGAAGGGTGAAATAAACTAGAAATCAGTGGAAAAATGTTTTTGAAAAAATGCTGCCCTTCATAACCATGCATTTACAGAGGATAGAGACACGGAGAAATAGAAGAGGCGAGGTAGAGGCAGAGAGGTGGGTGGCTGGCCATCAGTGCACAAGCCCGAGGCAATGAAACATTACGCCAGGATAATGAAGATGGTTCTGCTCGGTCACACTCCACATTAGCCCAGAGTCTGGCCGACCTAAAAATGTCAACAAGTTAATAGACTGGGCATCAGTGAGTCTTTCACACTGCTGCTCTCCACCGCAAACACCAATTATTTACAAGAAATCTGTGGATAAATAATCATAGACACCTCTGCGTGGAAATTAGAGGCATCTAAGTCTCCATGGCACGACCAAAGGAATGAGTGTTAATCAGTGTGCAGGACTGTTGATTGTCCTGTGGTGTGTGTTTGGCCACTGTTGGGACTGCAGACATCACACACCGTTGGGTTGAGTGTCATGTCAGCTCAGTCAACACACAGAGGAAACATCAGGTCAGTTGTGTCTCATATTTTTTGGTTTTGTCTGCTACAGGAACAGAAGATATGGGACAATAACCATTTGTCTGATAGAATTTGACTTTGCCCCTCAAAACATATTTGACATGGGCTTTTCTCAGATATTAAACTGAGGCCCAAACTATCTTTGTCTTCAGTGTTTGTGCAGACCTCAGATGGGTTGATGATGAGCATTTAATGTGCTTCATGCAGTGTCTATGGTGGTTTATTCTTGTTGTCCAGGTGGATCCAGCACCAACTCTATAATCAAATCAAAAACTCATATGATAAGGGTAAACATAAAACTAAGTTGAGACTTTTGACATCATTTCTTAAAACCACTGGGATGAGATTTTAACTGATTTAATCCAACAGGAAGGTTATGTTTCCATCAGCCTTTATCCTATTGTCTTTTTGTCTGTCTCTGGAAATTTTATGCAATTCCTGACCCTCATAAATATTAAAAAAAAATAAAACTAAAAGCCTATTCAGCAGGTAATTTTTTGGCCTGCACACTGTTCAGCTGCAACCAGCAATCCGTTTGGTAGCCACAGGTAGCACCAAATTAACATTTTGCTGATAGATCCCTCTGCGCAGAAAACGGTGTGCATTTGCAGTGATGTAAAGTGAGCGCTGCTCCGTCAGTATTTAAGCTATGATGTCACATCAATGCGGATGCTGTGCAATGAACTCTGAGGCAGAAATGGACAATCAAACACACGCAATGCGAAGTGTAATAAAGGAACACTGTCTTTTTGTTTTTTCCGTGACATGCTCTTATTTATTTGGTGATTATTTTAGAGTGAGATCAAGGCAATATATGTAGTGTAGTGACCTCTAAAGCATCCTCTTCTTCTCCGGAAAAACTTTTTTCCAATGCAAAATGTTCAGACGTACATATTGGATATCAGTTCCTGACTGAGACTCCTCGGGGGAGTGCTAAGTTAGAAGTCATGAGCAGACTAAGCAACAAGATTCACAGCTTAGCTCTTTGCACAAAGCACATGATTTAGTGTGGTACATTCCAACTGCATTGCAATGAAGATGAGATGGTCAGAAACCTGTCCTGTAACATTTAACCCAGAGCCCTTCAGCCATGAATTTTCATGTCAGTCCAAGATGAAGTATATCATTCTTTTGGCTTGAACAAAGTGCATTAGTGTTAAAAAGTGTGGGTGCGTTTAGCAGCCTTCTTTGGATTCTCCTGTTGACTCAGACAGTGTTTCTTCAGTAATTAACGAGATGTTGGAGAAACATTCTGCCATGCTATAATGTCAGCAATCTAATTTGCCAGTGGCTTAATTGTAAATATATCTGGGGGCGCAGAATTGTACAGTTCATTGCAGTAAACATTGAAAGAAGCAGACACAAACAAACAAAGCAGCTGAGGTTTTTATCTGAGCAAAATTAAATTGAAGGAGCTGTTTAAGACTACATGCAACACTGAATCTCGTGCAATTAGGTGAAGATGCGACTGACAGCGGCAGTGAGCAGATGTAGGGAATGTGACAGGCAGCCAGACGCTCTCCAGTGTGCTACCCCCAGTGCTCTTAATGCTTTGGCTTGTAGATAATTTTACATATCAGCTATGATTACGTTGCTTATTAATTCAATCAGTCAGCTCCGGCTGGCTGCTCTTTTATTAGTCTTTTACTAATAAAGCCTACAACGGCAGATGCTAGTGATGCAAGCAAAGGAAAAGCCAGAGCGGCAAAGCGCTGAGAGCGGTGCCAGATGAGACATTTATCTTTTAAAAAGGCTGTTTTGAGGATGAAAAATTGATCCATAGATCTATTTAATCAAGAGCTGACTCGAGAGATGTCCTTTAGAGTACTTTCAGCTGCAGACAATACTGAAACAAAAAACGGGATATTAAGTTGGATTTTACACGTTTGACATTCAGGATTGCCACATTAACCGAGCATATCGGAGGCCTCTGCCGCTCTCAGCGGTCTTCGAAGGATTCAGCCTGTCTGTGTCAAAGGCAGACCAAACATCATTTGTAAGGCTTCTGTTCATTTTGACTGACACGTCAGAGACATGTCCGGATCATATGACATCATCCAGTGTTTTGTATGATTGTAAAAACAAAACATTCGATCACAGATTTGTGTGCGGTATGTTCCCTTTGTTTGTGACCACAGAACTCCACTTCTGAAGTCTGTTTAAATTTACACAGATGCAGTTACGGTGGCTGCAGTGTTACGCCATCATATTTGATCATGATGGAGGAACACATAATTATAAAGTAGAAAGCAAGTACTTCTCGTGTGGGGACATAGTATATGCTTTCACAATGAGGACTCATTGTATACTACAATGACAATCTCTAAGGTTAAGGTAAGGGATAGAGTAGAAATATGTAAACTATGTATGTTTACATATATGTGGAATTCACCGTCTTTGCCAAACCACACACACAGAGACACACACACACACACGCGAGAGATGTTCTGGGACATCATCAGCTGTCAAGTGGATAATGCTAGGCTTTTTTAATGTTGAATTTTTCTGATGAGTGTCATTTTTAATCAATTCTGGACATTGTAGCGTGACTAAAAAAAATTAAATTGGCCATGGTGATGTACTCGCCGTACAAGAAAATCATTACCAAATCACTGTATTCTTCCGTTGTGTCATCTTCTTTGACAAGTCTTTTGCTCGCTCTGTGGAATGACAAGTGAATATGTTTGACGCTTTAGGTGTCAATAGCTCTTTTTCTCTCTCTCTCTTATCTCTGCACACTATCAGAACCTGAAAGTCACTGTAATTACGAAAATCCTAAGAATTAAGTTAATTCAATAAGAGTTTAATACAAAGGATCAGTTGTGTAGGGTCGAATGAGCTTCATTAACCACAATGAATCCCAGTAGCAGAGAGAATTGACATTTTCTCTGATTGTCAAGTATATTTAGTGAAATGAAATAAAACTTGCATAACGGAAGGAATATATGGAGACATTTAGCAGGTATATGTAAAAGAAAATGTAACATTCACATTTCACAGTATTTCAGAAACATGTTTGGTTTTAAATCAGCCGTCTGATCAACTCAATGATTCCTTTGTCCTCATTCATATCACTTTTTAATTATTCCGCTTAGTTTTTAATTAATTGTGCTATGAAAGACCGAGATATTTTAATAGTGAGAAACAAAGAGTAGCGACAGAGAGAGGAAGGCCCCTTTTTAGTTTCCAAATGAATACAGCTTCCTTCCTTTTAGAAGCTCAAAGTGTTTGCATGTACAAGCATGAATAACGCCTAATGCAGCCTGCATGGAAGGGATAAAATAGTGGCATAATGGGGACTCAGTGATGGTTGGTCTCTCTTCAAGCCTTTATGAGATTTCCAACATACTGTTACTTCTAGGCCTTGATCTCAAAAGGAGCAGTTCACTGTCAGCAGCTAAATGATGTCCATATCTTCACACACAAAGATGTCCTGTGTGACGTGTTCCGTGTCAGCAAGTTCATCAGAAATGTCCCCAGGCTGGAGAGAAACTAACGCAGTTTATACACTCGAAGCGCTCCCTGCAGGGCCGGCAGGACATGGTCAGACAGTCCCGGCGGGGCCTTTAGGAGCAGCCGGTGTGCTTCAGTGATTGACATGAAACCCTCTCCAATGTCCACAGGGCAGTGTCATCTGTTGCTTACCATTAGTGAGCTGCAAAAGCAGATCGGTGCGCTTACTGTTACCAAACATGACAACAATGGTCGGCGTGGGAACTTTCCACTGAGCAGATAAGGTGAGCCAACACACAGTGTGTGCAAACACTGGTCGTGACAATGGAAATAAGGCCTCCTGATAGGATGAATAGGTTTCTGTGAATTGCCAGTGAGGAGGACAAACACGCTATGTGGAGATCTATCAGCAGGAGCATATGACTATGAAGCAAATGACCTCAACATTAAATCAGAAGATGTCAGCATGAAGAAAGAGATATTGACTAAAATATGGTACAAAAATATTTCCCTGTTGTTATTCCCTCTTAGCTCTAAAGTTGAAATAACATCTTGTTATTGACAATATTGGCATACAATATATAAGTCTCTTGTATGTTGTATGATGAATGGAATACCAACCAAAAAATTGACTGTCTGCTGAATGCTGTCTGTTCCTGCACCGTTCAAACCCATATGGAGGACAAACACTGCCATAATCACAAATGAATACATACATCGCAAAAAGTGATGAAATAGCTAAGAATCAATACAATAAAAGCCTAAATTAAGCAGAAGAAAATGATCAGTTAGGTCTCTCTTTTTTCATTTCTTTTGTCATTTCTTCTATTTCCCATTTCATGTTTTCAATTTAGGAGTTTTTCCCCCCTTCTTATTTCCCTGTTATTTATCTATTTACTTCTTCATCACCCATTTCTTAATGCCACTTCGATGCATTAGCGTTATTTGGTAATGAGTGCTCACACCCACACAACAACACTCTGGTTTACTCACATCAGACTACGTGGTACCTACAGAACCAGGATCATATTGAAACCACAGACTGCCGGAAATGTCATTATTTCCGTTTATGTATGATTAGTTATATGTTTGTAGCTCTCCATGTAGTATTTTGGGCCACCAGAAAATCTGTTTAAGGTTTAGGGGTCAGTACCAGCTGCCGTGACCAAAAAGGTCAAACCTTTTAACCTCAGTGTTGATTAATAGATGTCTGAGTATCTGTAACGGAAATGGGCTCAAAAATGGATACACACTTTGTCATTAATGTCAGGTTGGCTTGTACATATTTACATTGATTTTGGATGCAGTCCTCATTAATCTTTGTCAAAAAAGGAAAGCTCATACTGATCAGAAGTCATTTACTTCCTTTCCAAATCCAGAGAAGATAGATTTCATCAAAAACAGACTAAATGGAAAAGGTCAGATATGTTGTCGATCTGTTTTCCTCACCTGAGAGCACTGCACCCTGTAAAAGAGAAACAGAAAACATGCAGTCCTGTTATGATTTTGTGTCTTCTGGGGTTCATGAAGGAAAACAGAGTCAGAATGAATATGAATCATAAAATATTCAATAATGTATATATAGCCTTCGGCGCAACAACCCATCATCTACATCCACGCTGCGCTGCCAAGACTTGAATTACATCTGTTGACAATAATGTTTGACTGGATTATGACACATATGTATTGATCCATGCACCATAACTCCTGATGCTGACCCAGTGGCTGAATTTATGAAACCTCCTCTCTGACATATGCGCGCGCGCACACACACACACACACATATAAATAATATACATATATATACTGTATATACATACCTATATTGTATATACATATATATTTACATGCAAGTAAGCATTATTTTTTACTTAGTCATTTTTTGTGCAATATGACGTAGTGTCAGTAAAAGGATGACTTCAGCAAAAATATCTTGGATTTATAATGACAGAGGTGCTACAAGCTGTAGGAGATGCATATTAGTCAAAGAGAGCAGGAGTAATAAGATTATCACATTACAGGAAATAATAAGGCTGGTGTAAAAAGCCCAACGCTGACAGAGGGGTTCCATATGAATCAATCAGCTGTGTTCTCCGTGTCCTGTGGAGTTGTGGGGTGCCACAACTGTGTAACATTAGATTTATTGTGTCTGCTCCCGCTCCTCTCAGCACCTGTCTCAAAGCGCAAATTAATCCCATACCCTAAACACCCCCCACCCCTCTCTATGTTCAGACATGACACATCTGTCCCAGCTATTATCAACAGCCTGTTTGTGGGGAATTTCACACGCCACCCTGGCTTGGAAGATGTGGTTACTGCAACAGAGAACACAAACTTTTTTTCCACCCCACCCCCCCTCCTTTCCTCTGTCCCTCCCTTTTCTCCTCATATAACCTAAATCAAAACATTTTCCAACAGTAAATAATTGCCAGGAAAATGTCAGCCTCATCCACAGGGGACAACCAACCATCTTACTCCAACATGAGAAGAAGAGAAAGGTGATAACGAAATTGCTTCATAATAGTGTCTAGGATGGCAGACTCACAGTGTTGCATTGGAAAATGTATCTATTTTCACTTTGGCCTGTGGTTTAATGAAAAGAATCCCATGAATGCCATAAATGCAATCTAGAGGAAACCAGAGTGTGACTGTGTCTCCGACTGAAGGCAGTGTGGTGCAGTACCCTGTGCTCAGGTGGTGGCTGCCCTGATGAGACATGGCTTTTGGCTATTTTCAGACCAACTAAACAACATCAGCGGAGGCCAATCACAGGGTCCTGTGTCGACCCCACAGATTGAAACCCTAGGGACTGAGAATGCCAGTAAAGCTGCATTTTCACGCTTACTTACACAAGTGTAACAGATGTACACAACTATTCTGCTTTAAGGGAACAATATTGTGGCATCTCTCAAGATATGTTTTGGCCTCAGACATTTCAGCTGATATTAGTTTTAAATTATTTTGTTACTATCTGTGTGAGCCTAGTTAGGAAAAACCATCCAAAAGCTACAAAGTGAAATGAGAGAACCCAGGCAGTGAAAGGATTCTGACTGTTTCAGTGGCTTGGTGCAATGTAAAACCTCAACCACCATGCTCATTGAACCTTAAATCTTTGAAAGATAAACTGAGATGTGTTTGGTTTTATTATTCATACAATGACCTAGATAATTGAGAGCGTGATCTTGCAACCAAAAAAAATCTAATCAAAATTACATGTTCTAGAATAAATAATTCTGCCTGATGTTGATTTTTTTCGCAGCTTTGATTCTCAAGGTGAAAGCACATGCACACAAAATAAAACAACGGACCGAGACATTGTCAGCATATTCTCTCTTTCAATTACACAGCTGTCTCAAAATTTGGTCTCAGCAGCACCATCATACACTCCACTGCCCGTTACCTGCAGGATATGTATGTGTGGGATGTTATAGTGAAGCGAAAGAGGCAAGTGGGGGGAGATTTGTGCATGACTATGCATGTGTGTGTGTGTGTGTGTGTGTGTGTCTGTGTGTCTGTGTGTTTGTATGAGAGAGAGAGAGAGAGAGAGAGATGATAACATGAACGTGAGGAAAAGCAGAGTGAAAGAGATTTCTAACACAGCCCGTCTCGGCACCTCTTTCAACCTGCTCACTGAGCCATGTGCCTGGCCTTGTAAACTGCAGTGCTACTTGATTACTTTGTCAGTCTTCTTATGTAAGTGACTTTCTCTCTCTGCAGAATAAAAGAAAAAAACAAAGGTTGAAAAGACAGTAGAAAGTGCGGCGAGGTGAGTCGAGAGACAGAACGCAGCTAACTCATAGTCTGCTGTCTTGTGAGGATCATCGCCTATGTCAAGTTTTCCATCATGTTTGCTGAATTCTATGGCATGTACCAAAAGTGAGCCTCAGTATCATGCAAAATAAATTTGTTTGTTCACAATTTGCAATTGAGACAGCCCTTGAAAGTGCTGCCTATCAAATTCAGTAAATTTCCAGAAAGTGAGTGTCTATAACCTGTTAGGTACAAGGAAACGCTACCCCAGCAAACAGATTAACTCAGTAAATCAGTATCATCACACAATGGGCTTCCTTTTCCTATAAACTCTGGAATGAAGCAGTTCAAGTCTATCTGTCTCCGTTCATGTACGAGGGGATCAGTGCCACATCAGCTGAGGCCTAATATGGGAAGGAGTTGAGCTGGAGGGCAAAACGTTCAGTGTAAAAGACTATTTGCATTTCATGTTTGGCCATTTGTGAAAGTGACCAAGAGAAAGACACTGCAGACACAAACAGCTGCAATATGTCTTTGAAAAACGTTCACCTGCTTGAACAGACAAAGATTTCACTACAGGACAGGTATAGGAGAACAAAGGACCCTGTGTCTCAGGAAATATACAAACAATAGATACAACCATTGACTGTCAAACCAGATATCATGGTGCAACTGAATCGTTGTCTCATTCAGTCAAACAAAGCAATTATCATCAGCGGGGCTCCTCCACCTGCAGCTGAACCCTCCCTGCTCATTCACATCAGATGATTACATGCTGGATTCTCTGATTTTGTGTTGCGACTGACTGACATGGCTATTCACCTACATTATCTCAAAATAAGACACAGTTGTGATATTTCATTTTTTATTCTCTTGAAAACTACTAATGTCATGTCTTGTTTTGGGAAAATTGGACTTATTTGGTATGTATTATTGAACATTTAGAATTAATTCTTCTTATTATTAACTACTTACATACAACACATTTATGGAGTTCGGGGCTAGAAGAAACAATTAAACAAATAGTCCCGGTGTAGTTGGAGCTAAATTGAGGTAAACTTCAGGTATAAGGATGTGATAATGATTGAGGTGTTAAACGCTGAAAAAGAGTTTGTTGGAGCCTGTTATCATGGACTTTGAGCCTTCCCCAGCTAAAGCCAATGACACAGTGCCACCCATAGGCCACATTGGGTAACTTCAAGATAATTCCTACAATGTGAGGAATATTTACTGCATCTGCTTTCTGAGACCAAATGTCACATAACAATGTTGTGTACAAGAACTAAGTCCAAAAAAACAATTTATCCAGAGGCCACAAAACCCTTCAGCTGATGCCACTCTAAGCTCAGCTAGCCATCCAGTGTAGGAGGACACATCACAGCAGGTATACTGAGGAGGGAATTATTTGTAATTGCATTGTTTCTTATTACATATAAGACATGCCCCCCTTTATTCCCTCTCTATCACTAAACACCAGCTATGTGTGTGCGTTTCAGTCAGCAGGTCAAAGTGAAGAGGTGTTTTGCACAAGGTGGAAATTTCACATGAAAAATTAAACAGCTGCTCCAAGCCCTCTACGTGGGAGAGAGACATCAAGGCTAAAGGATATTTCAAGAGTGACCCTTCTATAGACTCAATGTGCAGAGCAGCTGTTGTGTGGGTTTTAGTAGCAGCTCAGTGTGTGCGCCTGTGGTACTACTGTTTCAAGGCTGCATGCTGGTTCGTCATTGTACTCAACATTTTGTTACATACTTTAGGAGGGACGGCTTCCAAACGAATCACTTTATGACTACTTTCAATCAGTAACAGTCTTATTATGTGACTTCAAGCCTGATATACTGTGAACCGTATCATTTCTGTCATGTGGACAGGTAAAAGAATATCACAAACACTGAATAAACAAAGCCTTTTCGTTTCTAACCTCTGTGCCAGGATGGAGATCGCAAAGCCTGTGATACGTCTGATGTTGACGGACAGGAACATGATGAACTGTCAGACAGAGAGAGGCCAGTGATGGAAGCTGGACAGGTAATCAGAAAATACACACCATACACGAAGGAGTCACAGTGTCCCTGCTCCTTCAAAACTATTAACTGGATACTATTTATTGTATTTTCAGGCAAAACAATACATATAATATTGACAGAACATTTTCATAATGAAAAAAAAGTACCTGTGTGTATGCTCTGGCAACATGTGGTGTTGTATTACTTGTAACTTGTAAGTTGTTTGAGGAGCTAGTGGGTGGAGCAGTCTTATGTCTCTATGTTTCTAAAGTGGTGCTGGCTGATAAATCACATTTTCACCATTATTGTGATATTACCATGTGCGATTAAAATGGCTTTAAAAGTGTCTCAATGGCACTAAATACGGATATACATAATTCTCCACACTTAAGCTGCTGAATCTTAGATCTAGGACCTATTCACGCTCAGTGTGTTTATAAAAAAGTTTGTTTTTCTTTACTCAATAGAGATAGAGCAAGTGTTTGGGTCCATCATGGGCCTATTCTTTTAATAGTCAGGCTTGTCATCACTGTGATTCTGAACATCATTATCGCTTATTGCAGATTTCCCTCATAACACACAAGCATAATACAAATGTACTTTTTCTTTATACCAGTACAAAAAGATCAGTACTTTGCTTTGTGATGTTGCACAACTTGGATAAATCAATGAATAAAACACTGAATAAAAGCATGGAAGCCATTGCTGTTGGGCATTAATCAGTGCAAAGTCCAATCATATGTGCTTGTTTTTGGCACTGATAGGCTGTGGTCACTATTATGGGTCTCCGACTGGGTCATAAAAAGAACTTACAAATACGTGTATGCTAGCACCATCTGGAATGTCTCTGCAGCCTAGTTGTTGCAGGATGTGCGAGAGTGTATTTTGGTTGTTGCAGGATATAAGCGAGTGTGTTTCAGTTGTCTCTGGACACAGTCTTAATGGTTGGTTGATGATTTAATATGATGACCCACTAATTCTTCAGACTATTTATTATGTAACCATCTACCTGCTTAACCTGTCAGTTTGAGACAGTTACATTCATGTTTTAACGTGACTGACCAAGTGTGATTTTCTCTTTGTTCCATTTATTTAATGCTAACTAACGGAATCTTCTCTGCTCGAAAATACAGCTGCACGAAGAGGAAGTGACGTCGTTTGGGAGGCGGGACTAAGTGGTTTATCGTCCACCAATAGCGTTATTTCTTGATAAAATATGAAAATGGCGGCTCTCAGTAATGAATTTGGGGACCTGGTGCAAATCAAAAAGCAGCTAATATCTGTGATATCACTTTGTAAAGAAAGAGGACTTTTACACAGCGCGAAGTGGTGAGACTGACTTTATTTCGTGTGCTATCGACTGTTATGTGTTTCTGCTCTGGTAGATACAAAACAGTTAATTCTCCTGTCCGTTAGCTAACTTTCATTAGCAGTGCTATTGACATGGCTCATTTTAACACGATGTCAGTAGAGGTGTGACATTGTCGTTTTGATGGATGTATATGCAGGTGTACCAGTAAGGATCATAGTTAAATCGTGACTCCGGTTGTCCACGATGTGTCGTTTAGTCGTAGAAAGAGCAACGCTTTGAGGCTAAACACGGTTAGCTAAACTCACAGGATGACAGCTTCGCGCTTTCTTTATTTTTAAGAGAAGTGCCCACTGCGATTGTGTTTAAATGATACTGTATCATGATCGGTTTAAGAAGATGCTCTGACAGCATATGGCATGTAACACCAAAGTTATCACAAGAAGACTTAATGTGCGACTCACATGAGTTTACCGGAGTTCACAGAAGAGTCAGCTTTTTTCACTTGTTCTTGTCGCTTTGCATTCTGGGTACGCTGGTGCAGCAGCATCCTGGCAGCTCTTATGTGGAAAACTAGTCAGTGAAACATTACATTAACTGATTAGCATGTTGTTTTCAATGAGATGCAATCCTCCAACGTAGCTTTTGCCATTGACCGGGATGCTGTGTTCACCTTTGATTAGAGACAGACCGATTATCAGGAACGTCTCTGCATCATATATCTGATCTTACATTCAAGGGCTTCTGAACTGGCATTTGCCTTGGACCCTCTTCCCAAAGATGACTTGCCTCCATCACATCCATTTACTGAGGTTTGTATGATGTCACTGCCGTCATTCCATCTGTTAGCTTTGGTGTCCCTAACATCAGTTTATTCCAGTAATCTTTGATGAGCTGATTATCATTTTAAACAGACCTCATTGCATTGCAAGGAAGATGTTATACTGCCCCCTGCTGGCACTTTTTTATATGGTTTTACCTTTTGTGAAAAGGGACTCTGACTTGATCTGAATTGGTAATTATGACGACTTCTTTTCTTATTTCCTTTCTCTGCCCAAAATGCAGGAAGATGCACAAGACCTTGATGCACTTACGCTGGCCAAATCCTATTTTGATCTGAAAGAGTACGACCGTGCTGCCTACTTTTTGAAAGGCTGCTGCAGTCAGAAAGCGTACTTCCTGTATATGTATTCCCGCTATCTGGTAAGGTTACAGTACATGTTCACATGTTTGTGAGGTTTTGGTGTCATCTCATATCTGGACTTCTGTCACTTGGATCAAAAATCATTTCTGTGTTCACAGTCAGGAGAGAAAAAGAAGGATGATGAGACAGTTGACAGCCTGGGTGAGGAATGTTTGGATCTACAAATAACAAAGTAGAGTAGTAGTGGAACGTTTTTGAAACATTTGTGTGTATCTCTGTGGCTCTAGGTCCTCTGGAGAAAGGTCAGGTGCGCAATGAGGCCTTGCGAGAACTGAGGGTGGAGCTCAGTAAAAAGCACATCGCAGGAGAGTTGGATGGCTTCACCTTATACCTGTACGAATCATTTGATCACATTCTGCTGAGGAACACAGCCCACTGCACATGAACCGTCTGTTTTTGTGTGCGACAACAGGTACGGGGTGGTGCTACGGAAACTGGACCTGCTGAAGGAGGCAGTGGATGTTTTTGTGGAGGCCATTCACGTTCTTCCTCTCCACTGGGGAGCGTGGCTGGAGCTCAGTAACCTTGTCACCAACACTGAAATGGTAGCTGACATTGTGTCCACCCAAAATGTAGCTAGAATCGTCCTTTGGTTCCCACTCTCAGCTAATTTTTCCAAACAAGCATGTATGGAACTAAACAAAATGACTGTGTCCATCAACTCTGTTGTTGTGTCCCGCCAGCTCAAGTCGCTGTCTCTGGCAGACTGCTGGATGAAGGACTTCTTCATGGCCCACATGTACACAGAGCTGCAGATGATCAAAGAGGCGCTGCAGAAATATCAGAACCTCATCGAGGCCGGCTTCTCTAAGAGCACCTACATCATCTCCCAGATTGCTGTTGCATACCACAACATCAGGGGTTTGTCTTTGACCATTACTGCAGGAACTCTGTTTGCTCTAACAAGCTCATGGAATGTTCTGGCTTCACTCATTTTAGATATCGATCAAGCTTTGGCTCTTTTCAATGAGTTGCGAGAGCTGGATCCGTATCGCATTGACAACATGGACACGTTCTCCAACCTACTTTACGTCAAAGTGAGTGATGATGTGATGTGATGTTGGATTGAGTAGCACAAGGAAATGTCTGACCATTTGAGTGTTGGCTTTCACTGAATGTTGTGTTCACTTGGTGATACCGTGTATTTCCACAGATCATGAAGCCAGAGCTGAGTTATCTGGCCCACAACCTGGTGGAGATAGACAAGTACAGAGTGGAGACATGCTGTGTCATCGGTAAGTCTTTGACCTAATAGACCAAGAGTCATTTGAAAAGAAGAAAACAATTGTTCATTCGATGGATCCAGGAAATGCATTGGTGTTTTCCAAATATTGACTGATTACATTCATACATACTGTGCCTGAATCTTTTGATAAAAATGCCATTGACTGATTTTTCTTCACAGGTAACTACTACAGTTTGCGCTCTCAGCATGAGAAGGCAGCTCTGTACTTCCAACGGGCCCTCAAACTGAATCCCCGTTGTCTCGGCGCCTGGACTCTCATGGGACATGAGTACATGGAAATGAAGAACACTTCAGCAGCCATCCAGGCTTACAGGTCAGTGAAATGCTGACAGATTTTATCTGAGGCACGTCTCTCTGCCGTATCTAACATACCGTTTTCCCATTGTACACTTTGTGCCAGGCATGCCATTGAAGTGAACAAGCGGGACTACCGTGCCTGGTACGGTTTAGGCCAGACTTACGAGATCCTAAAGATGCCCTTTTACTGTTTATACTATTATCGAAAGGCTCACCAGCTCAGGTATGACTTTTATTCATTAGGTTTTTACTGTATTGAAGATGCGACCCACCTAAATTGTTGTCACGTGGCGTCCTCCTGTAGGCCCAATGACTCACGCATGTTGGTTGCACTGGGTGAAAGTTATGAAAAACTGTCACAGCAAGTTGAAGCCAAGAAGGTCAGTCTGCTGCAGCTGTCAGAATCCGGGTCTGTGTTCTAATCCTTCTGGTCAGTGACACATTCTCTGTTGGTCTAGTGTTACTGGAGGGCGTACTCTGTCGGAGATGTTGAAAAGATGGCTCTTCTCAAACTGGCAAAGTGAGTGCTGATATGAAACACCCAAGGAAAGCGTAGTCATCATGTGAGCTAAATGTGAATTCTCGTGTCTTTGTCAGGCTCCATGAACAGCTGAATGAATCTGACGACGCTGCTCAGTGCTACATGCTTTACATCCAGGACATTTTTTCATGTGGGGTGAGCACTTAGATGAGTACAAATGTCAACCGACAACAACAAATATGGGTGTGTTTGTTTTGGGGCTTGCGGTTACAGTGGCGGCGGTAGTTCAGGACCTTTTTTTCACCAAGCAGGTTTAGTGAAAACCCTGAGTTACAGCAGAATTCATTGAACATATGCTATTAGACTTAGTACGTTTGAGCAATATTTTTTTCCCCGTTATTTAATGAACAAACTCATGTTTTTCACGAAATGCGCCCAGATCTTCTAACTTTTGTCAACAAAGCTCTTATTTCTCAACAAATCGTGTCACTCCAGGAACAACTGGAGCATGCAGAAGTGAGCACAGCCCTGCGATACCTGGGTCAGTACTATTTCAAGAACAAACTCTACGATGAGGCGTCCCTCTGCGCTCAGCGCTGCTGCGACTACAATGACGTGAGTGGTCCCCCAAAATCTAAGCAGGCTGCCAAAGTTTCTGTAGTAGAAGGAAAGAACAGAAAGGCACTGACTGGTCTGTGTCGTAGGCTCGAGAAGAGGGGAAGGCTCTGTTGAGGCAGATCTCACAGGTGAGAGACCAGATAGAGACGCCATCAGCGGACCTGTTCGCTCCTCTCTCCAACAACAACACCCCCGTCAGGAGGGTGTCTCCACTGAACCTGATCTCTTTCACACCCTGAGACCTTCCCCCACGCCCCGTTTGACATTGAAATGGACAATTTGCCTATCCAGTTGTTTAAGGTGCTTGTATGGCTGACACTTGTCTTGTTGAAAGGATTTACTTTATGCACAAACTTGTTAATGACATTAAAATTGCATTTGTTTATGAAACTTACAATGCTCGCATGTTTTATGGGGAGAACAACTCTGCTGCGAAATCAAAGCTCTTGAAGTGAATGGTGAGGAGCTCCTACTCGTGTTTGAAGTATGGCTACACTACCTCCAATAGTGCAAAAATAAAGCCATAAATACCTGAAAGGTGTAAAAATGCCCAACCAGTATGTGTAGGGATGAGAGACCGCAGCCCTGGGATGGCCCTGTCCAGATAACCTTTATTTTAAGACAGAAAATCTTAGACCAATACATTTCCTATAGTTCTTTTTAATACATCCCCAAATAAGTCCTGCCAGTATTTCACTCACACTTTAATGTGGAAGAAACAGTAGACTATGCGCAATGATAAACAGGAGGGGACATCTCTATGAAGAATATAGTTGTACTTACTGTTGTATTACTCCAACTAACCCCAGGGGTTTATTAAGATCTTTGACCTTGGAGAAAAGTTGACACACGTTTATAATAATTTCCTTTTTTAATGCAGCTTTTGTATGACATTGCATCAGTGGTGAAAAAAGCACAAGCACACTCAATCATTCAAAGCACAAACATGCAAAATATTTACCCACAAATCTTGTTTTGATTTGTCATGTCTGATCAGTACTATGAATATGTACAGTACATAGATCAACTACAGCATAGCAGCCATGTAGCAACTGTATTAGTCTAATAAGATCAAAAGCAGTTTATAATTTATAAAATACAGCTGATTCACATTAAATACCATAGTTGAGAGAAAAAAGGATAAGGAAAGGTTTACAGAGAATAATTACAAACAATTTGTGAACAGAGTCAAACGTACTTCTTGACTGTAATTCCCTTGGTTGTTTATATATCTTAAATGCATGTAACTGTGTGGCTGGCACAAATTTTATAACTATTTGGCATGACATCAGTGAGGTAACTTCACTGCAAATAGTGAATATAGGGAGGGGGAAAAAAGCATAAACTGACCAGTAACTCAAAACGCCAAGTTCTCTCTGCATCTCCAGTGAGCTCAGTACTTCACCCTGAGGCTGCGAGGGGTGGGGACAGGACTCGGAGGTGGAGACTGTTGGCGGGAACGCAAGATCCGTGAGTAAGGGGTAAGGTTGGTTTCCTCCACAGAACGAGTGTTGTAGTTTCTCGGCGTGCGAGTTGGGAATAAAGACTGGAGAAAAGGACGCTTCTGAGGAGGCCGGTTTTCCGTGTTGCTGGCTGAGGCAGCGCCGCCTGCCCTCTTCTTACAGGAACCAGGTGTGGTGTGGAGAGCAGAGCCCAGAGGGGGCAGCTCCGCCTGGGCAGCCTGCGTTTGAGCCAGAGTCTCTGCTTTCCGCCTTAAATCCGCTTTGACCAGCATCAGGCTGTTCTGCATCTCCAACAAGATCTGGTCCTAAGAGGAAGTCAGTGAAAAGGGTTAAATGAGACCACGGGGGTGGGGGAGGGATGGGGTGGTGAAGGTGATCCGGGGGAAGGCCGAGTTAACAGAAGAGCGAGGAAAAAAAAACACCTGCATGTGGTAATCACCCGGCAGAGATGTTAGATGCATTCATTTAGTTTAAAAGCTGATTGTGCATTTAGAATGTTAGTGAAGAGTAGAGGGAGAGAACAAGAACAAAAAATTCAGAATTGCACTCAAGTTAACAATTACAACCTCATTAAAGTTCAAGCATGTATCGTCGGAACGGAGCAGACACGACATGTTTCAGACGTGGGTTAGTCCCACTGACCAAAACGCTGGCACATTCACCATCTTGGTGTAGTTTATTTTATTCTGTGCAAATCCGATGTGGAGCAACCGACCATCTGTGAATCACCTCGGAAAAGTGCGCCGATTAGTCAGAGCGCGATTTGAACCACAGGACGCACACCATCTGCAGCGTCATCTGTGTCTTCCTCTTGACTGGTGAACTGTTCTCTGTCACACAATGAACAGCAGGGGGCAGGGGGCCAGTGCGGCGACACAAGTTGGAATGCTACATTTATCACATCAATGGTTGATATTTTAGTCAAAGGTGTCTACACGGTAACAGCTGCCGCAAACATGACCAGCTCCAGAAGAGATCAGGACAACCAGGGCTGAAGACTGAACGTGCCTATAGTTACGGTTGGAACTGCCTGGTCTTCATTCAGAGTTTTTCAGTACGTTGTGTCAGAGGACAGAAGACTGAGCAGGAAAGGAGTTTATAATACGCCGTGCTGTACATGTACCTGTTTGAATAGAGTTGCATCTGCAGCAGTTAACGCCTGACGCAGCCTCTCGCCTCCAGTGTTGCGACAGCACGCTCGTTCACCAGACTGCAGGTCTGTTCCAAGCTTCTGTAAATCCAGACGCAGCTGACGCAGATTCTGTTGAGACAACACCGTGTTCTCATTTGAGCGCAAGCAGCCTTACATGAGGAAAAACGGTATTTGCTGTGGCTGATGTCGTCGAGCTGCTGCGCACCCGCTGACCCTCCTCCAGCTTGCGGTTCACAGCACCAGTGAGGGCGCCGGTTGAACCTGGGACTTCCAGCTGCATCTTCAGCTTGGTCAGCTCTGTGGAAGCAAGCAGCACAAGACAGTCAGCTACTGTCAACACTGTGTTGTCGACACCCAACAGCAGCACCTTGTGTCTTCGTCAGCAGCTCAGCACGGCACTGGTCAAGTTCGACGCGCAGTCTGTTGGCGTCGGTCTGAATACTGAGGCGCTGGGACCGTCGAAGCCCAGACTCTTCCTGTGGAACTGACGAGACCGACTGCGCTTCTTTCTTTTCTTGCAGGGCAGCAGTCAAAGCTTCAATCTCCTCATCACGCTCCTGACAGGATGAAACGGACAAAAACTAAATGTTCACACAAACACTAAGCAGCTTCTTTATTTCTGGCAAACGATGAGCTAAATATCCATCACTACAAAATAAACATCATTCACCAATAGTCCACTTTTCTTTTTCTTCTACATTGTTCAGTCAGCTCTCACCTTGAGCTCTTGGCTGTAGAATTTCTTCAAATGCTTCTGCAGGTTCGTGATCTTGTCCTCGTACCGCTCCTCAGTTAGCGCCTTCTGGGCCTCCAGGGTCTCACTAGTGCAGGAAGTCAGTTCAACTTATCTGCATCCATTTTATATTGGTAACACCAGGGTTTTCTCACTGTTTTATTAATGTCCTCAACACGCACCTGAAACCATCTTGCATTTCAGAGATGACCTCCATCATCTCAGAGACCACCTGCTCTCTCACGTTTGCCTCAAGAGTTTCCTTTTCTTCCCGCTGCCGCTGCACTTCTCTCTTCAGGACGTCGATGGCGCGCAGCAAAGCCTTATTACAAAGCAGCAAGCTGTTAGGAGCACTGTAACAACAACAACTAACCACGTTTGAATGACGCGGAAACATTGAACGACGGATTCACATGTGAACGTGTTGAAAAACAAAAGAAAAACTTGTGAAATGTGGTTGTGGGGACAAAAGAAAAAAAAAAACACGTTTTTGTTACCTCCATATTTAACATGGTGACGTCCCCATCTTCAATATCACTCTCATCCTCTTCCTCTTCCATGAGGGAGCTTTCATTTCCATTTGCATTTTGCTCGCTCAGCAGAGACAAGATGTAGGCCACCCTGGTTTTTGTGGACGGGCCATGGACAAGCTGAAAGGAAATCAGGGTCAACACTCTTTGGATTTCTCCCTTCAGACGAGGACGAAGCAGAAAGGCTCAGTGAGGAACCATTGCCTACCTGTGAGGCAATGGCTGAGAATTTCAGAGCTTGTAGAGTCTCATCGTAGATCGAGGCACATGGGTTGATGTTGACCACCATGCTGGAGGTCCCTCGGCCACAGAAGAAACCCTGCAGCACGCGGGTCAGTTTACTGTCCCTGAAGGGCACCATTTGAGGGGGGCGGGACCTGTGGATGTTATCAAAACACTCTAAAAATGCAAGCAAAAGCCACTTTGTGACTATGAAGTTCACCATCTTTTGAGAGGTGCCGTGCTTTTTCTTCAATCCCTCAGTATTCCGTCCTTCCTGGATATGCTCCAACATACTTGTTGTTCTGGTTGTGCCTCAAAGCAGCGATGCAGCGTCCCAGTGTCAGTAGGGAGGTGTTGATGTTGGTCGCCTCCTTCATTCGTTCTCCATTGCACTGCTCTTTACATCGCTCGGACCCAGCGAGATCACACACAGTCAGCCTACGGGGGGAGACACGCCGGCTTCATTACAGCTCTAAATGATTCATACAGGAGATTTCGAGGTACAAAGGTTCGTGAGAATCGACACGTACTCGCTGATGTGTGTGGTCGGGCTGGAATGTTCCACTGGGTGAATATGCAGGACACGAATGGAGAAAATGCTGTGACTGAGAAGATGCAGCAGGTGTGAGTGAAAACTAAAATACTATGAAATAGTTTTGAAGGTAAAAGTTGAATGTTCTCATACCTGCGGCTGGAGTTTTGGTTGAGGTGGGTGCTGGCAAAACTTTGGTTGCGCCGCCCGATCTTCAGAATCCGCCAGGCCTCCTCGGCATTGCGCACCTGGACCCAGGTGAGGTCTAAGACAAATAGGATCAGTTCGCAGAACAACGAATTATTGCAACATCGCCATTACAGAGAGAAGGGTTAAATGTAATTTTACCCTTTACGTAAGGATTGCCGTGTTTGTCGTCACTAAGACGCAGCGTCACCCTTTTTCTCGGCTGCAGGGAGGGTGCGGCATCCAGCAGGTCGTAGACAAACTCATTGTAGATCTCGTAGAAGGAAACCCAGACAGAAAACTGCACCCCTTCCTCCAGGTCGTCCCCTCCACTGTGAGAAAGGCTGTCAGGCTCCAGACAAACACTGTCAGTGTCTGAACAGAGTGGACAAGAAAGATGGAAGACCTTTTAGAAGGCGGTAAGAGTGTACTCATCCCATGTTGTTGGTTTTTATTTTTTGTCTTGTCTACTCATTTAACTTTATTGTCCAGTCACAATTTCACCAATAAAAAGAATAACAAATTAAAAGACAGTAAGAGCCAAGTCAGGTTTCATTAAGAGCACATTCTCCCTCAGGTGTCCTCACCCTCCAGCTGAGTCGCAATGTTACTTGTGGAAGAGAGTCCTCCAATGCCGCTGTCCCAAACTGTAGTGGTTCCAGCTCGACGAGACCTCAGGTTCACATCCTGGAACCAACCAAGTGTATTGCACATATTCCTGCCTGATAAGGTATGAGTACTCGTCAGAGAACCTCTGTGTAAAAATAGTTTCTGTTTACCTCTTTGAGCAGAGAGTTTCTGCGCATTTCCTCAATCCTGACCTCAGAGGGCGCTAACTGTCTTACATCCTGGCACAGGACAGGCTTCAGGTCCAGGGCACCATACAGGCGCCCCTGCAGTTTTCTGAACAGCGATGCTAAAGCCCGAGGTAGAAGACCTGCCTCTTGACCCGTTCCTGCCAGTCAAATTACAATGGTTCTCAACAGTCACGCCTTGAGCACGTCTCAAACATCATCACTGAAAGTTGTGTCAGCCTCATTTTTATTACAGTGTAACCTCTAATACCAAAGACAATCTGAATAAACCAGTCACTTACTCTGGAAGTTGAATTCGGAATGGACATTTTCTTATGGAATTAGTTGTATGATGTTGGATTTTAAGTTTGATTTAAATTTAATTCTGCGTTAAAGAGGAATTTAACGTCCCATGTAAACGCACTAATTGTAAACTAGCCTGCGGAGGTTGTCTGGGTGAAATGTAATAAAGAATCTCACCTTGAATGGTGTACGTCTTTCCAGAATTCGTGATGCCATATGTGTAGAGGAGCCTGTTCTCTCCTTGAAGCACATCCACTACCATCTTCTTCATTGAGCTCTCAAAGAATTCTTGTTGTGTCGTTTCTGGTCCAAAGATCTAAGAAAGTTGGATGATACCAGGCATCATAAATATGTAAACCTTTTGAAATATCTTGGAGCCCTCATGCTGGAGTAAATGCTACAAGGCTCCAAGATTCCTGCTGACACTCTTTGTGTTGCACATGTTTTAGAAACAGAAGAAGAAACACAGAAATGAACCACTCTGACAAAATTCCCAGACAGGTAAACATGTGTAGCTCTGTTACCTTAGAGAAATTAAACTTGTGCATGCTCTCAGAGATGCCCCTCTCTGCAGTCCTCATGTTCTGTGAGCACTTTGGCGCCTTGAGCAGCAGAGTCTCCTCATCTTGAACAGCGACACAACCCTGCAAGGTGTGTGTTCATTTAAAAGGCAAACTGGGGGGGGGGGCTACTAGAAATGCTGGCTGTCAAGAGTCGAACCTGTTCTTCGCCTCTCTCTCTCTCCGACTCGGTGAGTGGCCGAATGCGAAGGTAAACCTTCACTTTCTCAGAGATTCCTTCACCACCACTACCTTGTCTCGCTGATTGTTTCTAGTAACACAAAGTAAAAACGTTAAAGCTGGAAAGGAAATATGTCAGTCAATTGCTGCTTCTCGTGACAAACATACAATTTATTTCGGTATGACAAGATGAATGTTGAACTTCACAACAACTAACGAGTGGACATGTTAGAAGGACACCAGACAGAGCATACTACTATTCACTCCTACCAGTCCTGAAGTAGATGGTTGGGTGTCCAGGCCGGGGGAAATGACTGAGATCTCAGGCAGACGTAGCCTCCCCAGTCCTCCATACTCTGCTGCGGTGGACTCAAACACAGCCATCTCCTCCTCGTCATCAGAGGGGCATCCGCATGGGGAGGTCAGAGACATTGCCATGTTCACCTGTTGGAAGCATAGAATGAGTGTGTGCCTAGGAAAGTAAGTGAGACATGTTTAAATCTGGCTGTGAGCCAGGGGATGAAACTTAACAGCAACAACTCTGACAGTCAAGTTCATGCAAATGTGTCAGTCAGTAATCCGGAAACAATGAAGCACTGGGGTAACTTTGGTACCCTGTGGGCGCCAGCTCCCTGGTTAATGTAATGAGGGTGTGTCAAGAAACAAGTCTGGAGAGCACACAGACCTTCAAAGTAAGTGTCTTAGTAGTCAAACCGGAAAATGATTTCCTCAGGAAACCGCCTGACCCGACACTGGAAGCAGAAGGTTGCTATCATAATAATAATATCTTGAAGACATTATAGTAAATCTCTATTTCCCATTTGTTTAAAAAAAGAGCAATGTAAGAACTTGGCAATTTAACACCGGTGTATTTTAAACGATCCAAATCTAATGCTAATATGGAGGTCAGGTTTTTCGGTTAGAATGTTCGGTAAGACAATCTGACCTCCATATTAAAATGATTTTTCCCTACAAATTTAACATACCAGGTTTACCAGCATCTTGTATTATCCTGACAACCACATAGGACCATGTCCAAATACCTGGAACAGTGTTTAATCTGTTTAATCTCGGACAGGCTACCGTAAACACAGGACCCCTAACGTCGCTGTGGTTGGCTAATTTAAAGATTTCTAGATACAAATGTACGTAATTCACCTTAAAACTTGAATTGATTGATGCTTATTTCCAGTATCTAAACGCTGTATTGTAGCTACTATCGGGTTAAGTGTTGTTTAATATGTAAAAGAAGACGAATCAAAGTTAAACTTACCTCAATTCCGTATGTTACTCGGAAGGTCGAAAAAGGGAAAACAAATCTTTAAATAATGGGGGGGAAAAAATCCCGTCTCACCAGCGAACAGCTCATTCACTTCGTTCGAACGGTGTGTGTGTGTGTGTGTGTGTGTGTGTTATTTTAACCAACTAACTGCATTCGGTTTTTGAACAATGCGCCTCCCCCGATGAGGGAGTCGCCCATTGGCTGAAACGCTGTACTTCCTGTCCTCTGATTGGCTGCTAGGAAGGTGAAGGTGCATCACTCAAACACATCCTCGTTAAACGTGGACGGATTCCGTCAGTTCCGGGCACATGTTGTCACGTTTCCAGACGATGGGGGGTTGTGACATGTAGGCACAGGATCTCACAAAGAATTTAATTCGTGTAATAAGAACAGCACAGCCAGAAAAGAGGCAAGGGTAGAATGTTACAGTGACGGTATAATATCACCAGACTCGATGAAACGGAGCATTTTATATGAGAGCATGAGTTCATATAAATCATAAAATGACAAATGTATTTAATTTGTATTACACTATTACCATTTACCCTATACATGATTACAGAACATTACACATGTATATGATTTAATAATACAGGATAAGACATAGACAGCTGAGAACACAAAGCCATATAAATATGATGCAAATTCATGTATTAGACAACAAATGAATGTATTAGATCACATTTCTGACACCAAACATGTTGCAAGAGACACATTTATTTAAAGCAGTTATGCAATATGCTGTGTGCATTTATGTGTTTTCCTCTGAATTTATTTAAGTAAAAAAAGAGGAAAAAAATCCCCTGAACTACTGTAAGTCTGTGAGGGTACTCAGCCATCCAGGTCATGGTTTCTTTGTCATAACCACGCACTGGTGGCAGGGTGTCCATCCCAAAGTGTGTGGTGACATGTCTGTGCAGGTTTTCAGTCTTCCAGGTCAAAGTATCTAGTTTTTGGGCAGATGACCCGAAACTCACACCTCTTTGTGTGAGTCAACAACCCAACATAGTATTAGTTGCAGGACTCCCTTCTCGTTCAGAACTCTGAACCCTGAAGTTTCTCAGGTGAAACATCCTCAAGCAAACGCGCAAGTCCAGTTGCCTATTTAACCCAGCAACACCCCTAAACTACCAAAAGGTTTTTCAACAACAAATTACAAGTATATATGTCAGTTGATGTAAGACACTTTAAAAATTCCCAGCATCAGTGAAACAAACTATATTTATGGATATAATGGCTGCTTTTGTAGTGCCCAATGTTTTCAGTCATACATCAAGAATACAACACCATGAAGGGACATAAACTGTGTCCAGTATTGATGCAGGAAGTACTGAGTACTCAGTTGTATTAATGTTGGAGCCTTTGTTTCTGCACACTGTGCTGGACACCGTAACCAAAGTAGATGAATAAACCTGTTTTGAGGAAAAGTCATTATTTTTACAGTCACACTGATTAAATTAAGATCAGTTCACTATGATATTTGTCACTTACCTACAGCCATCCACACTGCATAGCGGATCCACGTGTCCACTCCGAGTTGAACCATTAAATAAATGTTGACAAAAGTGCTGAGAATAGGCAGCAGGGGCACGAAAGGAACCTTTACATTTGAAAAGGAAGGGACATTAGAGAAATAAAAAAGTATCAGAGCAAAGAATATTTGTGATTAATTTTTCTTCACCGGTTGAAGCAATAACTAAATAATTACAAAAGCAGCAGCTACAGTCAATGAAACATACCATAAAAGCAGCTCTTGATGTATTCTGTGGTTGTCTCCAGATTGTAAGGAAACTGAGAATCAATACCAGGGTGATCACAGAAACACAGAGCAAACTCCACCACTCCATGAACCGCAGGGAGTTCACAGTCCCAGATATGAGGAGACTTAGGATGACAGCTAAAAAGACTGCAGAGAAAATGTTCCAGTCAACATTAACGATGGAAATCTCTGCTATATAGATCAGGAGTCAATAAAGAATATCACTTACTAATTAAAACAGTTAATAAAGACACATTTTTTGACGTCCGTGTGTTGGCTTGTGGAGGAGGAAATATAACTCCACTAAATGTAAAAGCTTCTGGTTTGCGGTTGTCCTCGTCATGGTCTGCTTGATATCTATAAAAGTCAGGTGATGTTAATAAATGTGTGTAATGATGAAAAATGTTTCTTTTCAATCTGCCTGCACCAATCATGTACTCTTAACAGCTACAATACACACTCCAGTACACATTAATGTAATGTCATGGAATTTAATGAATGAAATCATAGCATTAAATTTTAGTTTTTTGGTCAGTTCAGATTTTAAATCTTTGATTTCACTGTATTTATTCTCATTTGGGACTAAGCGGCATACATGTTTCCAATGCTTTAAATATGAATCATACCTTAAGACAAGGATGCATACTGCAACAAGTGTGTAGGCAAAAAGGGTTCCAATTGACATCATGTCTACCAGCGCTTTCAGGTCAAACAACATGGCCATGATAGCTGCAGATTACAAACATAAAATAATTTACATCACACACACACTTTAAATTGTCTCAAGTCATGTTGTGACTTTTACCTGCTACGACACCTGATGCCAGTGTTGCTATGACAGGACTCTGTCTGTCACTCAGTTTACTAAGGAGTTGGAAGAGAAGTCCATCTCTGGCCATGGCGAAGAGAACACGGGGCATCGGGAACATGGATCCTAGTAGGCTGCAGGTAAAACCTACCATTACATTATTCAAGCTTGTGTAATTTACATTTCTCTCAAGCTGTAATTGTGTTTCCAATGGACTACGGGCACAGTTCTGCTGATAAGACTGTGAGATCCAGCAGATGTGACAAATCAATCGTGATTCAATTCAAAGTCTTCTTTTTGTTTTTGAAGAGGCACACAGTGTTTCCTACCTTGTCGACAGTGCACAGAGGGATCCTACCGCCACTGCATACTTCGCAGGGCCCCAGCCAATGTACGTAAAGGCTGCTGGCAGTGGACTGTGAATGCTAAGTAAATAGTATGGCATCATAAGAGTCAGGGCAGCCGACACACCAAAATAAGCCAGGAAGCAGATGAGGAGGGACGACACGATGCCAAGCGGGATTGACTTTTGGGGGTTCTGCACCTCCTCTCCTATAGAAAAACAAACTTTATGTCGTACCGATATGTTGTGTTTGGTATTGTGCTGGGACCTTCAGTCCTGCGGTGAACTGTATAAATGATTTTACCTGTTGTGGCAATGCAGTCAAATCCAACAAATGCATAAAAGCAAGTAGCTGCTCCTGCTAATGTTCCCTCAAAGCCAAAAGGGAAAAATCCCCCACGGCCAAGTCCAGTAGTTTCATTGACTGATGTGTTGTTTCTGTAATGAATACACATGATTATCTGATATTCGATCAAGCAATAACTGGCAAATGATCATGATATATCTTAACCATATTATGCCTAGGAAATAAAACAAATAAGCAAATAAAAAACAAAGCAAAAATCAGCATTACTTACTAACTATAGACAATGGCACGTAACTCTAGGTACGGTTGTGTATCGAAGATGCATATTTTAATTTGTAGATTTTATTGTTTGTAGAAAGAAGTGTTCATACTCATGTCCATTTTGTAGAGAATCTTCACCAGTGTTCCAGTTGTTGATGTCTCCCTTTATCAAGCCAGAGAGGATGACAAACAGCAGCACTAAGATGTTGACTGCTGTAAAAACCTTATTTACAATGGCTGACTCTTTCACACCAAACGCAAGAATCCCTGGAGAAGGAATACACGGATGATATAATCAATACAACATACAAAGTTTGTAGTTCTCCTTATATTACACGGGGACTTTTTTATTGTTTCGAAACAGCAGGGTGTTTTTAATAAAACTCGCCTGCCAAGAGCATTATGAGAGCAGCTGCAAAGAAGTCTGGGTAAGGAGCTAAGCCCGGTAAATCCATTGCAGCATGTTTTCCCAAAGAATTGGCAATTTTATTTCCGATGAGGTCATCGAAGGTTCCACTCCAGGCTCTGGCTACACTGGATGTACCTAATCAAACAAAGACCAGCAAATTAATGAAACACATGAAATGTCATTTGTAGAGTCTGAACATGAGGGGGGAAAATTGCATTTGAATTCAAAGTGGTATTATGAATACCTATGACATAAGACAGCAACAAGTTCCAGCCAGTGATAAAAGCCCATATCTCGCCCACAGTCACATAACTGTACAGATAGGCAGAGCCAGTCTTGGGAACCCGCGCGCCAAATTCAGCATAGCACAGTCCTGCAAAGACAGAGGCTGTGGCTGCAATCAGGAAGGAGATAATGATACTTGGTCCAGCCACAGCTCTGGCCACTTCACCCGACAGCACATAAACGCCAGCCCCCAGTGTGCTGCCCACCCCCAGAGCCACCAGGTCCAGTGTGGTCAGGCAGCGTCGAAAGTTGGACACCTCTCCTTCAGGCTCCAGAGGTTTCCTACGTGAAATGCTCTGTAGGAAGACCAGTATCTTTGCACCAGACATCCTGTTGATCAAGATATGATGTGCTCAGGGGATTGATTGACACACAGTGACTCTAAGATGGTACAACTGAGAGTGACACAGAAACCAAACGTATCTTAGAAGACAGAAGGTTGGATTTAGCAGCACAGCACATGGTTGCATGAGGATACACAATTTTCAATTGCAATAACAAAAATAATGTGGAACAATTGCTTACAATAACCATTAAGAATGTCAGAATTCCAGAAAATAGAAAATTAGGAACAATAAATAACAAATTCAAGTATTTGTATGTGTAGTATGTTGTAGTAGTCACTTTATGTGGTATGTGCATTGGAAGTATGTTCGTGATGGTGAAGGCAGTTTTTAGTTGATGGTAGAGTTAATATATGTTAATATGTTAAGGTATTTCTTTAAGCAAATTCCTCTACATTGAACCTTAGTATCACACACACACACAATGTCAACTTCATAATATCACAAGCAGCTTTTAGTTTTTAGATGCATTTGCTATTTCTTATAATTATGTTGTACAATGACCTAGTAAAATTCGGCATATGAATAATTTCTTGACACACTGATGATAATGATTCTTTCTGTGATTGGAGAGGGTGTAAACTAACAAACTGCAAATTCTTAAAGTGTTCTTACCTTTTCAGCTCAGTGTTGCAGCGTGAGTGAGAGAGCACACTGTCTGTCAGGACGCTTCCATCCATTCACTCCTACCAGCGCTACATTTTTTACACATTATGTTACATTTCAGACGTGTGTGCCATTTCTGGAAAAGGGGATCAGAATGATTTGTTTGAGCAAACTGCATAGGTTGATAAAGTTGTTGTGTGGAGGATGTGACGGAGGCTGATCTTCTTTTAACATTCAAAGGCCATTTTAAAAATGTTAAC
Organism: Aeoliscus strigatus; assembly: GCA_901007665.1. Taxonomy (NCBI): domain Eukaryota; kingdom Metazoa; phylum Chordata; class Actinopteri; order Syngnathiformes; family Centriscidae; genus Aeoliscus; species Aeoliscus strigatus. The sequence continues at coordinate 43,192 of CAAKHB010005548.1, read as the reverse complement.
AATGACAATGACAAATTGAAAGAATGTTCTCATGAATGTGTAGTGAATTATAAAATATTCCCACATTGGATTTAGAGGAGTTAAGGTTTCTTTCTGTGGATCTACATCAACATCTGCAAACAGAAAATAGATTTCTGAATCTGCTGTTGATCACACAGCTGGAGGGATAGAAGCTCTGAGTGACAAGCTACAACAATTTTTTTCCATCTCTCAGTGTCTGATGTCCCGTGAACAAAGCTTTGGTCTGGGACATGGAAGAGTCAACAGGTTGTAAAGTGAAATTGTTTTCACGGGAGACCTCTGCTCAGCAACAAACTGAAGACTCGTCAGAGCATACGAAAAGTCGAAATGTTTGAGAAACCTACAGGTGCAATCCATTGCTTCCAGGGTTCGAGCCATGATCCAACCCCGGATGTCCGACTGATTCAACCAGCCACCCTGATGGAGAGGAACAAACACAAGTTTATTTTAAATGGGATCATGAATGTGTGGATATTGAACTGGGGCTCAGTATGTGAAATATCCTGTTTGACAAATAAAAACAATGAAAATATATCAGACCGTACTGAGAAATTATTGTAAGGACTTTGAATCAGAGTAACACTTAACACTAAGAACTATTTCAGGAGGGATGAACTGTGTGTAACTTCATTAGCTGAAGGAAATGGACTACCCCTCTCGCTGTTAATGATTCATCTGGAGAAAGAGGTTCAGAGAGCCTCTGTCCAGCAAACACATTCAGCACTACTCAGGATAGTTTAGTTTCAGGCCTTCAAACTCACAGCTACAGTTTATGTCTTTCTAGTGTTTTTAAGTACACTCTGGAGTTAATGTGGTAAGTCTGATTCTGTACTATTTTATAAATTTGATGTTTTTATAGAGTACATTAAAGAATGTATCATTGAATCAATTAAATGATGCGTTTGTTAACCAGCAGATTTAATTCAGCTGGAATCATATGATCTTGATGTTTTTAATCATTTTGGAATACGGATCAACTTTTACAATAGATGTAAATTATGTAGTAGTATAAGTAGTGTTATGTAGTTTTTATCTGAGTTTGTTTTACCATTTCACAGTGTTTGCCATTATACACATTGACAACCATACATGGTGGAAATGTGACTACAAAAGTATTTTTCCATCCATACCAACAGCATTGTGAAGCTGCAGTTAAATTGTAAAGGGCTGTGGCAAGAGGAGAACAAAGAAGTTTTGTAGGCGTTACTTCATTATCACAGTTCTGCCCCAGCATTTTTCCAGCAGTATTAGCCAGATGCAGCAGGGCTGCTATGGCTTTTCTCCATGGTGACTGGGTTCACTGGCCACAGCGCGAGATGGAGCATTTGCAGGAAGGAGGCTCATTAGAGTGTGACTTCACTCTCAGCTCATGTAAATCCTGCGTCTATTTCAGTTGAGAAGGATAATTAAGGCAGTATACTTACACAGTTACCGAGTCACTGGAGATTCTGAATAATGAAATGAACCTCTTCAGAGACTTAAGGAGAAGAGAAAACCTACAAGGTAATAACAGCCCGGGGTCATGTTGGCTCCTAACCAAGAACAAGAACATATTAGCATTTCACCAGTGTTTCAATTAAAACGTTTTCCCTTTTTTCCTATAGGAATCTCACATTGATATTAAGTACAATTTTACACCAATATTTTCTTTGTCTTTCTCCTTTCAGACCTTCCCAACGGTGCGAACATGAGTAACACAAAGCAGCGACACAGGCAGATTGATGGGAAGAGATAGTATCTAGAAAACCTTCAGACTGGAGAATTGTTAATTAATCCTACATAACAACAACAAACATGCGACTTGTTCTGTATTATGTGATACTCTTGGGGTCCAGTTTTGTCATTTCCACTTATGGGCCACATCAACGTGCACAGATGACTGGGGATATTCTGCTTGGAGGTCTTTTCCCCATACACTTTGGTGTTGCATCCAAAGACCAGGACCTCGCAGCTCGGCCAGAGTCCACACAGTGTGTCAGGTAATACCTGGGACCAGTTCACGAGATATTAAGATGCATCTTTGAACCTGAAAACTAGGTGTCATCTATGTTTCGCAGGTTCAATTTTCGGGGGTTCCGTTGGCTCCAGGCCATGATTTTTGCAATTGATGAGATTAACAACAGCAGCACCCTCCTGCCCAACATCACACTGGGCTACAGGATCTTTGACACATGCAACACCGTCTCAAAAGCCTTGGAAGCCACCCTTAGCTTCGTGGCACAAAATAAGATTGACTCCCTGAATCTGGATGAATTCTGTAACTGCACAGATCATATCCCATCAACCATTGCAGTTGTTGGAGCAGCTGGATCAGCAGTGTCCACAGCAGTTGCAAACCTACTGGGACTTTTTTATATTCCTCAGGTGAGCAAATGAAAGCGTTTCTTCAAGCCTAGCCGGAAATAAAAATGATTTTCACATAAGCAATAGCGAGGTGCAGATTTATAAAGTGAGAACTAATGATTGACAAATGACATGAAATCTTTTCTGTTTCAGATCAGCTATGCGTCTTCTAGTCGCTTACTGAGCAACAAGAACCAGTACAAGTCGTTCATGAGAACTATTCCTACAGACGAATACCAGGCCACAGCCATGGCAGACATAATAGAATACTTCCAATGGAATTGGGTCATCGCTGTGGCCTCTGATGATGACTATGGGCGCCCAGGGATTGAAAAGTTTGAGAAAGAGATGGAAGAGCGAGACATCTGCATTCACCTAAATGAACTGATTTCTCAGTACTTTGAGGATGATGAAATCCAAGCTCTGGCCGACAGGATTGAGAACTCCACAGCTAAAGTGATTGTTGTGTTTGCCAGTGGGCCCGATATCGAGCCTCTAATAAAAGTGATGGTCAGGAGAAACATCACCGATCGTATCTGGTTAGCCAGTGAAGCGTGGGCAAGCTCATCCCTCATTGCTAAACCAGAGTATCTGGATGTTGTGGCCGGGACGATTGGTTTTGCCCTAAAGGCAGGTTCCATACCAGCATTTAAAGAGTTCTTACAACAGGTCCACCCAATGAAAGATAGTCATAACGAGTTTGTCAGGGAATTTTGGGAAGAAACGTTCAACTGTTACCTGGAGGACAGCCCCAGACTCCATGAAAGTGAGAATGGCAGCACGAGTTTCAGACCTTTGTGTACTGGTGAAGAAGATATCACCAGTGTCGAGACACCATACCTGGACTACACCCACCTTCGTATATCCTATAATGTGTATGTTGCAGTTTATTCTATTGCACAGGCGCTGCAGGACATCCTCACCTGCACACCTGGACATGGACTTTTTGCAAACAATTCCTGCGCCGATATCAAGAAAATGGAGGCATGGCAGGTAAAATGTGTGAAGTAATTCGATATTAACCGACTCAATTCACACACGTGCACACAAAAGCTTAACCTGGGAATCTGATTTATAGGTCTTGAAACAACTCAGACATTTGAACTACACCAACAGCATGGGGGGAAAGATGCGATTTGAAGAAAATGCTGACTTGGCAGCAAACTACACCATCGTAAACTGGCACAGGTCGGCTGAAGATGGCTCTGTGGTGTTTGAGGAGGTTGGATACTACAATATGCACACTAAGAGAGGAGCCAAGCTGGTTATTGACAAGACAAAGATTCTGTGGAACGGATACAGCTCTGAGGTTTGAAAGTTTGTTCCTTCTTATGGATTGTCCATGGCCTTTGGTCATATTTGCCTTGAAGGTGAAAAGAAAGAGAAAGTAGAAAGAAAAGAAAGTATTCTTGCTTAATTTTAAGTATATTTGAGTCAATTTAATGAATGTAAGAATGAATGAAGGATGAATGTATTTGCTAATATTTGTATTTGGAAACATGCTTTATAAAATTGCCAGGGCCAGGAGTTTGAGTGCTAGAAGGAAGTGAAAAAGGGATTTCCTTGGGTTTATCCAATTATTCGAATGGTCTCATGGTTGTAATTCTCATCCTGCAGGTGCCATTCTCCAATTGTAGTGAGGATTGTGAACCCGGCACAAGAAAGGGGATCATAGACAGTATGCCCACATGCTGCTTTGAATGCACAGAGTGCTCAGACGGAGAGTATAGTAACCATAAAGGTATTTTGAAGAAAACCCTTCACATTCTTGAGAAATTCAAATATTACACTTGTTGCAGTTGTAATGCAGATGCTCTTTTCATTTATACAGATGCCAGTATTTGCACCAAGTGTCCAAATAACTCCTGGTCCAATGGAAACCACACATTCTGCTTCTTGAAAGAAATTGAATTTCTCTCCTGGTCAGAACCATTCGGTATCGCACTGGCCATATGTGCAGTTCTGGGTGTTGTCTTGACAGTGTTTGTCATTGGAGTGTTTGTCAGATTTCGCAACACCCCAATAGTGAAAGCCACCAACCGAGAACTATCCTACTTGCTCCTGTTCTCTCTTATCTGTTGCTTCTCCAGTTCTCTCATCTTCATCGGAGAGCCACATGACTGGATGTGCCGTTTGCGCCAACCTGCCTTTGGTATCAGCTTTGTTCTTTGCATCTCCTGCATCCTGGTGAAAACTAATAGGGTGCTTTTGGTATTCGAAGCCAAAATCCCAACAAGTTTCCATCGTAAATGGTGGGGATTAAACCTCCAGTTTCTCTTGGTGTTCCTGTGCACATTTGTCCAAGTAATGATTTGTGTGGTCTGGCTGTACAACGCGCCTCCTTCCACCTATATGAATCACGACATTGATGAGATCATTTTTATCACCTGCAATGAGGGCTCTGACATGGCTCTGGCTTTTCTCATTGGCTACACATGCCTCCTGGCAGCTATATGTTTCTTTTTTGCATTCAAATCACGGAAACTCCCAGAAAATTTTACAGAAGCCAAGTTTATTACCTTCAGTATGCTCATATTCTTTATTGTTTGGATCTCTTTCATCCCTGCTTACTTTAGTACTTATGGCAAGTTTGTCTCAGCCGTGGAAGTCATTGCAATCCTGGCATCAAGCTTTGGGATGCTGGCCTGTATTTTCTTTAACAAGGTCTACATCATCCTCTTCAAACCCTTCAGAAACACTATCGAGGAAGTCCGATGCAGCACCGCAGCCCACGCCTTCAAAGTGGCTGCCAAAGCTACGCTAAAACACAAAACAGTGTCAAGAAAAAAGTCCAACAGCATCGGTGGATCATCTGCTTCCACCCCATCGTCATCCATCAGCCTCAAGACGAACGGCAATGACTGTGAACCACCCTCAGGAAAGCACAAGCCAAGGGTGAGCTTTGGCAGTGGCACTGTCACTCTGTCTTTGAGCTTTGAGGAATCACGGAGGAGTTCTCTCATGTGATTGTGTTAATGTCACTAACTAATGTTTTTTGGACCTCATCTCAAAATGTATGTGTCACACTGTTTTATCTTCTATATCTTGTTAGCCTGCAGGAAAACCATGTCAGTTCAACTAATACATGCTAAATAAATCCCGTTTCTAGTAATATTCTCAGCACAACTAACTAACTTACTAAAGTAAGTAACTTAGCTAGATAACATACACAATCTTTTTTTTTTTTTTTTTTTTTTACAATTAAAGCAGTATATGAAAACTATGAAAACTGTGTGTGCCTGTGTGAAGTTATCACCTCATGTATTGAAACAAAATACTTGTATTATTTTAGAGCTAAATCAGGTTTATTTAGACTACTGTCTGATCTTATGTCAGACAAAGCCTATGATGATACTAGGTAAATTAAACCTCACGACTAAACAGATGATATATCATAATGATTGTACAGTGTATATTCCACCACCTTGAGGCCGAAATAGCTATTTGTGATCTATATTTATCTGCTTAACGTCAGAATTAATATTTATTACGTTTACGTTTCTTGATAAAATGATATTAGTTAATTACGTTATATTATTACTTTAATTTCTATGGTGAATACCATATGAATTAATAGACAAATTTTCTCTCGCTGTGGTATCAGACTCTGTGGCGCAACGGTAGCGCGTCTGACTCCAGATCAGAAGGTTGCGTGTTCAAATCACGTCAGGGTCAATTGGTATTTTTATTCCCCCATCTTCCTAAATTTCCCTCAGGATCATACAACAGCCATTATCTAAAAATGCATGGGTGAAACGCTCATCTGTTTGGTAGAGGTGGATTACAGAGGACTTCTGTGTTCTTGCTGCTTGTGTTTTTAAGAACTTTCTCTGTTTGCTTATCTCAAGTCCCTGATAGCTGCTCTGCAAAGGCTGTCTCACATGCTCATGTTATTCTACTGGCCACAGAGTATGCAGGACCTGAAGGGAGGAACACCTTGTGGAAGACTATATATTACAATGTCTGTGTGATTGCCAACCGTGAATTAAAACACGAAACTGGGACAGTTTCTTGAATAGAATAAAACAGAATTCTCTTGGCCTGTGTAGGTCTCACATTTCCCCTGGGTAAGGATAATTATTCATTCATTCATTCATTTTCTGCGGCTTAATCCAGTTACGGGTCACGGGTAAGGATAATTACTGCGATAAAAAGAGCTTCAACCTGAAATGTATTAAATATGTGTCCTATGTTTCCATTTATATATATGTGTGTATATATTGAACCATATATTCGTTTAACCAAATGTATACTAGTTAACAGCATTCAGAGTTTATGAAAGCAATGTGATGCACTTTCAAGCTCTGGCCGACAGGATTGATTTCAAATCAATATATTATTTGGGGGGGGGGGGGGGTATTATATTAATCAGTCAAATTAAGTACACAGCAATAGGCTCCCAGCAGCTCAAAATCCCATAAAAAAGGAGGGCAAAGGCCTTTGAAGGAGAGAGGGCTTCTCATGTTGCTCAAGAGGAGGAGGACGACATGCTGGGTCAGTCAGGATCCTGAGACGGACTGAGAAGCAGCTGGACAACTCAAAGAGCTTCACTCTCAGAGCAACAAATGAGGCTCAGCAGACAGACCAGCATGGTGTCTGCTCCTATGTGAAGTTAGAATGACACAGAAACTAAATTCATGTGACCAGGTTGTGTGGTGTTGACAAAGATGTGCTCTGGGAAAAGGACAGAAAAATGACATGTACATAAACAGTCACCTGCACATGTTTTTAACCAAACAGTTTACAGTTACAGTATACAAGTTACAGTATAATTATTTCCGTAGACAGACAAACAAGAAAGCTCATGGACTGTGTAAGTACTGGAATCCCTTTTATTTTGAAAATGATACAGCGGAAGTAATTAGGCAGCACATCCACCGTGCTCGCAGCTTCTTGAAGTTACATGAAACCCACACAACAATCATTTCCTATTTGTCGGAGCTGCCTTCAAAATTAAGGGGACGGCGCCATGTAAATCGGAAAAAGGTACAAAACGACTTTAAGGCATAAAGGTACAATACGACGAATATGACTGTTTTGTATGTTACTGAGCATAGCTGAAACACAAAGCCTGTCATATGCTGGTCCTCACTGGGGTTGTTATGATAACGTACTGCAAATACTCGTAGAACTAGAAAAAAGAGAAAAACGTTAAAATGGCATTAAATCACTGGATATTTTACAAACACACGCTTATTATTTTTAACCCGCTATTATTTTTCTTTAAGGGCTTTTATTTCTTTATTTGACATGACAGAATTGTACGTTTGACGCTAACTTGACAGTGTTGGATGTTGCTCCGATGGTGATGATGACCTAAACTACCGCTGAGCAAAGGTAAGATGTGCTGTGCTGTGCCCACCAAACCCGTAATATTTCAGAATATTTAGAATGTAAAGATACTGGTTTTGTCTACGCCGAAGTAAAGTCATGT
>CAAKHB010005548.1:0-35374 GCA_901007665.1 Aeoliscus strigatus | reverse complement strand
CCCCCCCCCCCCCCCTTCGTGTGACTGTTCAGTGACTGTTAGATGTTATAGCGGGTTACGTAGCTTACATCCGCATTCGTGAGCTAACGTTAGCCAAGGTTAATGTGTTGGCTCTCGACAAACAACTTTGCGTTTCTGCCCCATAACTATTTCAAATTTGGGCAGTCATCCGAAGGAGAAGGACGTGTGGTAGATGTAAAAAGGTAAACCTATTCTGCGTCTTTAGATGAGTTGTGCTGCTGAGCTGTGATGCTTTAATACAGTTAGCAAGTGTTAACACATCAGTCTGAACACACACAATTAAAATGACTAACGCTGAAACAGACAAGTTGATGCTAATGTTATGTTTAGATTTTTGTAATAAATAGCTATTCGTCTCCAGTCAGTTTCACGGTGGATATTTCATCGATCAATAATACAAATGAGGAAAAGGGAAGGTGAGCAAGCCTTGCAACGTGATAATCTGGGGACACAGAGATGGAAAGGTGTTTAGCTACTGAACAAACGAGTCCTTTCAGCAACATAACAGCGTAAAAGGCCCTGAACAAAAGAAGGGAAATACAAAAGAGGTATTGTAGTAAAGACACGTTACTAGTTTGTTTTTGTCTAGTTTGTGTCTGGGGGGTTTTGTCAATGATCAAAGAGTAATGGATATGTCTTTAAAACTATCACCGGCCCATTCAAGCTGTTGTGCAGAAGAAGACCAGGTATCCTTCACACATTCTCTTGTGTAACATCTTGTTTCTCTCTTAATCTTTTACAGTTGACCAGAGCATCCTTCATCACCAGACACTGGATAGTCAGGGTTCCACAATGGATTTTCACCAGTAACTCAGTAAATCAGCAGTGTCTGTCACCACCATGAGAACACTGATCCCTGAAGTGATGATGATGAGAGATCAGACACGATTGTAAACAGCTTAGCACCACACCACACCACAGCACAGTCAGGCAGCCATGGGCTTCTGTTCGCCTCTGTGCAAAATGTCACGCAGGGGAAAGTATTTTGTGCTGCTCCTACTTTCAGTCTCAGCACTGGCGTGGATCGCAACGTTCTCTACTGAAACTGTGAAATCAGACCAGGTTTCTTCAGCAACAACACAAACTCTTGCTAAAGGATCCATCTTGCGAGATGATGTCATATCTCGGACAGCAGCACCTGATCGCTTAATTACTCCAACAAAAGTTCTGTGTCCTCGAGAGTCACCAATGTTACGTAAGTCAACGCCAAAATTGGAGTCATACAGGTGATACACATACATGGCATGTGGTTGTTAGGACTGTCCGGATGATTCTTGTTTTGATATGTCTCAGGTAGAAATCCTCAAATTTAGAATAAGTCTGAGCTCGTCAGGTACAAAAATAAGCATTTCAGCTATTGACTCTGATCAGTTTGGCTGTGTGTCTAGGAGGAGCTCTGAAGTTGTCCTTTGAATCCTCTCTGGACCTGAAGGACGTAGAGAATGAGAACAAAGGAGTGACTGAAGGCGAGTACGAGCCCCCCGACTGTACAGCACAGCAGAGTGTCGCTATCCTGATTCCACATCGCAGCCGGGAGAAGCACCTGCTTTACCTCCTGCACCACCTGCACCCCTTCTTGCAGAGACAGCAGCTACACTATGCAATTTATGTCATCCAGCAGGTAATGTCCCACATCATACATCAAGTTTCTTCTGGAATGATGTTTACTGCAAATGACTATAGAAAGAACATGACTGTCTGTCCACACATCAACAAAACTGGCGCGCACGAGCACAAAGTGATAGATGGCTTCTACGTAGGCTGCAGTCAGAGAAGCCACTTTTTAAAGATGTGTTTAAGCTACATAGACTCATACCTAACAACAGTCTTGAGTGTGTCTAGGCTCGTTTTTGTGGAGCTGCAGCTGTGGAAGTTTGCAGTTTTCAGACATCTCCAAAGACTTTTAAATTTACACAACCACTCAATAAAGTACTAAAGCAGATTTTATTGTGTTCTCTCTTTTTAAAAGGCAGGTGATGCAACTTTTAATCGTGCCAAGTTACTGAATGTTGGCTATTTGGAGGCACTGAAGGACTACAGTTGGGATTGCTTCATTTTACATGATGTGGACCTGGTCCCTGAAAATGATTACAATTTATATGTGTGCGATAGTCAGCCCAAACACTTGGTGGTTGGCCGGAATGCCACAGGATACAAGTAAGTATATGACGGGAAGTAATTTCTTGTAAAGCCTCAGTTGAACAGTTGAAGTTTAGAATTCTTTAGAACTCATGGCAGTGTGACCGTCTCCTCAGGCCTGATATTGTTATCAAAATTAAGAATGTGTTTTTCTCTCTGCGTTCAGACTGCGTTACAAAGGCTACTTTGGAGGAGTCACAGCCATGACCAGAGAACAGTTTCATCAAGTCAATGGGTTCTCAAACACCTACTGGGGTTGGGGTGGAGAAGATGACGACCTTCGCATCAGGTGAGTGATTAAAAACAAGAGATGAAACGTCCTTTTCGTTGTTTTCTGTTTTGTATATCTGTGCATGTATGCTGCTTTTCCACGACAGATCCAGCTTGACTTGACTGTTCCATTACAAGTCAGTACGTCCTCAATGTGAGTGCTGATGTCACAGCAGCGGCCGCATGAAATGGCTGTGACTGCATTGTGTACACACATAAACGATGGAGAACATGGAGGACATGGTGAACTCGCTGCTCAGTTTGTAGATTTTCGTCACAGACAAGTGAGAGAAGAGAGACAGAGCAGGATACGATCGCAGAGACAAAACTCTAGTCGCTGCATCCAGCTCTTAGTGAATGTTCTAACCAGCCACCAAACACACAAACGTCTGGACGTCATTTTTTGTGCACATCAGCTTGTTAGATGACCATGAGACGAAGATAAAGAAAAAAGAAAACTGACAATAGATCCTGTCAACGGTACCTCTCTCTTTCATGACCAATCATTCTGTAGACGTCATGTTTTAGTGTTGTCTCAGCTCAACTGGAACCTTGCCGGAGGAGGTACCAGAAAGAGCATCAGGTATCAGGTACCATCCCCAGTAGAAGCACACACAAAAAAATAGTCAAGATGAGTCGAGTCGTCCTGGAACTGTGAAGAGGAAAAGCGGCAACAATATATGACGTAACTCAATCTTTGATGTATACGGTTCCTCTGTCGTGGATAGAGTTGAGCTGCAGAAAATGAAGATTGTGCGTCCACCGGCTGACATCGCCCGTTATACGATGGTGTTTCACAAACGGGACAGTGGGAACAAAATCAACAAAGACAGGTCAGTAGATATAGACACTGAAGATAACATGTGGTGTGTTTGCAGTGTGATGAGAAGTTGTCTCCTTCCAGGATGAAGTTGTTAGGACGAACGTCACAGGTCTGGAAGAAGGACGGACTGAACAGCTGCTCATACAAGACGCTGTCGATAGAGAAGCTGCCTCTGTATGTCAATGTGACTGTGGACATCGGTAAGCCACAGAGCTGAGATTTCCAACAGGAAGCCGCGCTGACCAAAAAATCATTTCATGGTGTTTTATACACTGTGTGTAGAACAACTACTACAGTGAGCACGAGACCTGACACCAAGCACCCATAATACACATTTTGGTTTATGTATGAGACTCAAGCTCAGTTGGGGACCGGCCACGAAGATGTTAGCTGCTTTTGTACATCATGTTTATTCATATCAGAAATGATACTTCTCCATTTCAATTGGTTTTGTTCTATCCTGCCAGAATGCTGTCAAATCCTTGACTACATCATGCACTATGCCTTTTTTCATCGTGGCATATTAACGTAATTATCATTGATGTTAGGCGCTGCAGTGCATGTACAATGTGTTTTTTGTGTGTTACTTTAGTGACAGTTTGTCCACCCACACAGGTGTAAGACTTCTTCTCAGGACGGCGATGCTCATGTTAGACCTGTTGCAAGCTAGTTTGCACTTTTGGTATTCAAACAAAGGAGGCAATGTGTGTTGATGCCACATATTTCCCGGCATAGCTCGTTGAATGATTGAACCTGGGCAGAAGTCTGATCAGGAAACCGAGAACACCCGTGTGGATGCATAGCTCTACAGAAATTATGTTTCTGTTTAGGATCGACTGAAGGCTGCTTTGAATCCGAAGAACAATAACTAGTGAGTTTGGATTTTGTTGAGACTTTGTTTGTTGAGACTTTATTGACACTGAAGTAATCGTCTCTTAAGCAAACATGGGCAGGGCAATCTGTTCACCTTAAATCATCCAATGTCCACATACAGTAAATCCCAGTAAAGTAAGAACAGGTCAAATCGGATTCCACAGACGGAGGCAATCTGATTCATCCGCCTGATCAAAGTCAAGTGAGTGAGACTCTCATAAGTCACAACAAATTTAACAGCAATGCTTCTTTATACAAATAAGCAAATTCAGTGTCCTTTTTAAAGACTATAACAGGTTGACGGTCTTAAAACAGAGGCAGACATCTTCAGAACAGCAATAAACCGGCATGTAGGGCTGATCTTTGAACCACTGATCTCATTCATAGCTGGTAATTTGTCTTGTCATTGCTGTCAGAAATAATAATTAACCATCACTCAGCTCCAGACACTTCTGGATCCAGGCATCGAATGCATTTCCTGCTTTGAAACGCCATTGTCTGCTCACGTCTACGTTAAGTGTCCTTGTGGGACTGGTGACACTATAAACCTCTGGTTATCAGCCAGAATATCACTACAAAGAATAACTACTGCGAGCAAATGCATTCATCTCAAAAAGATTTAAAATATGACTTTATATACATTAAGACCTTGATCACCCTTGATGATGATGGTAGTTTGGTCAGTCATATTGATTATTTTTGAATGAGGTGCTTTATTTTCAAAATCGCTTTGTGGGTGTTTTATTTATATTTAAATTTATGTTTAAAATTATCGGTTAAGTCAAAATAACCTTTATATTATGCAAAGACATTTTAATCATAGAAAATCTGCATACTCGTCAACACATGCTGCTGAGAGATGTGTGTCTGACCCACTCATATCAGACTAAGTATATAGTTTATTGTAGGTTTATGAGGCCGTGTAGCTGATGGAAAGTCATTCCTACGCAATCATTATTGATCTCACCAGCAAATATTATTCTTCTGACAAACAGCTCACAGTGACTTGAGCCACTCCTCGGTTTTATATTCACATTGTCTTTAAATGAAACCACAGTTTGTTCAGAATGATCTCAAAGTGTTCTCATATCTATTTTATGTAGCAGATTATATTGTCGGTGAACTGAATGTCCGTTTATTTCATGGTTGGATCTTAAAGCCTTTTTCTTTTGGGAAATGACATTTTTATATGTGAAAACATTGTCAATGCATAAGTAAAACTACATGGCTTTGCTCTGAATGTTTGTCCATTGATTTGGATGACATTGCGTGTCTGGTTTAGTGATTATGACAAGTGGATCAAGCATTTCTTTAGGACGTATTTGAATAAACTTTGAATGTTTTTCCTATAAATAATTGTGTGATTTGTTATGTGTTAGGGCAAATATTCACGAGAAGACAGTTTCACTATGTCACCCTTATGATGTGATGACATTTTGGATCATTTCCCTCATTGCACATTTTGCACACATTTAGCAGAAGCAAATTATGCTGCACATTGAAGACACTGCACCACTGTGAGCACGGACCAAAAATGAGCATGAGATATGGCTGGTTATTTAGTTACACTGACCTCTCAGCATGGACTTTTATTTTTTTTATCAGGGCAAAGAAGGAACGGGATGTCTGAGGCTTTGTACGGAGAGGATGATGTCATGTCCTCTTCCTATGAGGCAGAAAGAAGCTTTGTCTCACAGAGGCCTGGCCGGGGCATGTAACTTACATGTGACATTCATGAGACACAAATATCCACTCTGCATGACAGAACGCTGACATCTACTCTACAAACTCCTTCATTCAGATACCATGAATATTGTCGATATCACTCTGGTACACAGGTTTCTATGGGCTGACCAGTGGGGAGTTCATGTATTTGGAAAACAAATGGACATTAACTAACACGTCCAGATTCTCAAATGGCAATGCTTTCCTGACCCAGTTGCGTTCAAATATAGAACATTTCTATTCCCCTTTGGTGGCATATGGGTAAGACAGAGTCTGCCAATAACTCACATTTTTGTCAACATCCACTAACACTAGATTTTGCAAAGGGAGATGAAACATTTTATAATAGGTATGTTCTATATTTCAAGGGCCTGTTCCAGGAAGTAGGTTTAGGGAAAACCCTGAGTTTGTTCATGTTGAAATGATAAGAACTCTGCAGACATGTCCTACTTTCAGTGATACTGATTTCAAACATTCAACTAAATATTATTGGTATATTGGTTTTGGTTTATGTGTAAATGGTAAAATCAACAACTTCCCATCATTTCAGGAGTAAGAAACGGTGACAGAAAGCTGTCAGTTGGGATTCAAAAACTCATTTGGAAGAGCTGTGCATGTGCAACCAGGGCAGTTACAGAGACAAAGGGTTTTCCACCAGACTTAGTGGACAAACAATGGCTTTTGTTACACCTATATGACAGTCCACTGGTCACAAGAAATTATTGGAATGGACTTTAAATGCTACGTGTAAATGTATATACTCTTGTTGGCAATACTTCTTCACAGCAGTTAAACCTGATTGACTTGGCACTGGAAGAAGTTCAGAGTTCCTTTCTGTGCAGTCAGACAGATACCACTGAGTGCCTCAGGTTCCGGGAATAGTTCGGACTCTTGTACGTGCTTTGTTTGTGTCTCATTTAACAAATACAGTTTTGTTTTTTACACTTTTATGCTTCTCACACACGTTTTACAGCGGATGTTTGTGGTGAAGGAGACTTTGAACGAATGCTTATGTTGGTCTAATGTGCTGGAAGTTCAAGCTGTTAAAACAATTCGATGGTTCATCATGTATTTACACCTCCTGAGCCCGAGTGGTTGAAGCAATCAGCTACTGCAGTGTTGAGGATGCTTAACTTTGATAAACTCTTGATTTAACTGTGACTTGACATTGTGACAGTGACAGCGCTGTGTCACTCTTGTCGAGGTTCTACAACATTTAGTCTGTGCAGAACAGGAACAACGCCAATCCAGACAGTGTTTCCTACTAGCATGTCAAATCAACAACCTGTAAGTACAATTGTTTGTTAAAAGAACAAAAGTATGAGGATCAATGGAGGCCTCATCGCTTTACTTCAGTCAGCACACGTGAAGTTAAGCGATGAGGCCTGTGTCACATTTTACTTTGAAACTGTTGAGTAAATCACTGTGGTCAGTGGGGCTTTGAGGCTCAGCAGGAGAACATATGCTGCAATTAGTGATTAGATCCTAAAATATCACCTTGGGGAAAGTTCTGCATGTACAGCTGCAGCACTGCAAACCTCAGTTTATGAAATACGGGATTTGGAATCTGTAATTATCCTTGTGGACCCGCTCATCTGCAAATACAAGGAGTCAAACATCACTTGGAGTGTTTTGAAATGATCCTCTCTGACAAAAAACTACAATGCAGAGATGTTTTTGGGAGTAACTGGTGGACGTCACTAAATACACATCACTCATTATTTCTTTGCCATGAAGTTGTTGTCCAGTTCAAAAAAGATAAATAGCGTAGCCGTCAGTAACAAGAACCATGTGTCCATCTCCTCACCCCAACCCCCCCGACCCCCCCATTTCCCATCTGTGCCCTTCAGGCCGTCACTTCAGTCACCTCCCACTTCCCTCTTCCCTCAGAACCCCTCTGTTTTTGTTTTCGAGCCTGGGCGCTTTGCACAGGAAATTGTATACACTGGGAGCATTCAGGAAGGCAGAGAGCAGCTTTCCCGTTCGAATCTGGACACAAGAAGAAATGTATACAAGAAGTCTGTGACTCCTAAACCTGGGAAGAAACAGAAGTCAGCTGTTCTCCACTTCTCACCATTACCCTCCCCTTTACACAGTCTTTTTTGAAGCATCCAAGACGCACCATTGCCACGAGTTCATCTCTGGATATTTCATCATCCTGAAGGACGATGTGATTAAAAACCAAATATCGCTGAGGTGATTTGCCTCTTTTTTTGTTGATTCATGGGTGCTTTCCCAGCTGCAGATGAGGCAGTGAATGAGGGGACTGTGTGGAATGAAGGAAAAGAGGAGGAGATATAAAGGAGCACAGAGGACTGGCCGTGGGTAAAAAAAGAAAAAGAAAAAAAACAGGAAACCAACCGATTCTAATGCTGTTTCTGCAAATCCTTCAGAGATAAAGCCGCCGACTGCCACGTCCCAGGATCAACAGTCTCACCATGTGTTTTCCTTTGATCATCACTTGAAGTTCTGCCAACGTGAAGGACTTGAAGTTTTAACCAGTGACGTCACTTCTGCTCACAGCCTCCAACGGTGTGGTTAGTCAGAATGTGAGCGGATGCAGACTTTTGGGAGCTGATTGCTGGGAATTTTCTATGTGGCTCTTTTTTCACCTACAAACTCGGCCTCTCTCAGGGTCATATGGATCGATCGCTGCCTTTCCAAGGATCCACGTGTTTTAATCATCTGGACAACTAACTGGAGCCACATGAAGAATAAAGGGACGAAGCAGAAGTCCAAAAAGAAAGGAAGTGAGAATGCATTCGGCTGTGACCTGACTGAACATCTCCAGAACTCTGGACAAGATGGTAAATTTTGACTTTATCAAAAACTAACAGTCACTGGAGAAGCTGCTCATTTTTTTCCATTGCTGCTGATAACAAACAGGGTAACAGGATGTAGAGTGAGATATCTTTGAATGGTAGCTTACGTATACACAAGCAGTGAATTTAGGATTTTAACAGGTCTGTAAGAAACACTTACAAGCATTGTTCCGGGTTATATAAGAAGTGGGGGTATGCATGTGTTTCACATTCAGCGGGGCCATTCATTCACCCGTCGGCTCTATTAAATGGTCATTTATGTCTTTGGGTGTGGCTCCTTCATTTCTTGACTCAATTTCCTAAAGTTATAATAGTTCCTAGCTCAGTGTCTCAACAACAGACGACTTAAGTTATTAGCTAGAGGACAAAGTACCAGAAGTTGATCAGATCTTCATGGGATCAGAAATGGTTCACAGTCTATATTATTTTTTTTTATCTTACAATCAGTGGTCTTGTTCTTTTTAAAAAACAAAAACAAACATATTTCTTTAAAGAAACACAAACGAGAACAGATATCACAGATACCACGGGCAAAGTCAACTAAAGCTTATGAACAGCTATTAGCTGAACTTTAAGGAAGAGCTGTTGGAGAGGACATATCCACAATGTGAGGCGGCGCGTTCAGAGCAGGAAGGGAGGGGGGACGTACATTGTCATACATGTCGGCAGACATATTGTGTATGTTATTTTTAAATTGTTAGTTCATTGACTGCTCTTTAGTGATGAATGAATAAGTAGGTGTTAAGTTTAGATGTTTAGATCAAAAATTTTGAATTTATTTTGAAATGTTAAGAGTATTCAAATGTTTCAGCTTTCAGTTTTAGCTTCACTGGAATTTCCACTGCAAAAGTTACTCACACATTCTCCTCCAGTGTTATCGACTTCACACGTAGTACATCCTGATATAAAGCTTCTGATGGCAAACAACCTCCTATATTTGCTTTAAAAATCTGTTTGCTGTAAGAATCTGCACAAAAATACTATCATTTAAAAAAACGTTGCTGTATAAGTATAGAAATGAATGTATATAAATAATCTCTTCACAAATTGGTAGATGAGATTTTGTGAACTTGAACATTTAAAGGCGCTATCGTCAACATACAACAATGTTACAATAAACTGCTGCCTGCCGAGTTGAGCAGGCAGACTTGTAAAACCTGACAAAAGGAGAAAAATGGGGAAACTCTGTGGAGGGTTTTGGGGACGCCAACCGTAGCTAAAGCTTCAGTCGTTAATGGAATGTTAAACATTATAGCAGCAACGAACAAGTTGCATCTGTTTACTTGGTCAAGAGTGAAACATACCGAGGCGCTGTAAATCAAAGCTCCAGTGCCGTTAACCATCCAGCCTCTGACCGCAGGCGTGCAACTGAAAGTCCAATTAAATCTAACGATTTCTGACAAACGAAGCAATTCCAAATATATCTTATAGTCTAATCAGTATGGACGTGATGAATTATAACACTGGTCATTTAGACGCGATTATTAAATGGAGGAAATCATATGTAAACAAAACAAAGGTGTTTTTTAGAAAAACGTAAAAAGCCCCGGTCATTTAATGATACTCTGCATTTCACTGTCAAGAACGCTTTATGTTATACATCATTTTCACATTATTGTATGGTATAATGTGGTCAAAGTTGACTTACTGAACCGTGTACAATGCCTCCGAAAGTTTTTTAATTTATCTTATTTATTTCAGAAGAAGCTGCACAGTTACAGTTACAATGATTGATTGATTGATTGATTGATTGATCAGTTACATTGATTGCCAATAATCAACATTTTATTTATGCCAGGCTGTGCAATCATTGACCTGCTAATGCAAATACAAATACAACATGTCTTGGACTGTGTTTTCTAATATGCAGGGTAGGATGGAGATTGTGTGATTAGAATAAGAATGTGCTTTAACAAAAGGTAAATCTGCCTTGTTTTTCTATTAAATGAAGCCGAACAGTGTTTGTGCGAAGAAGGTGATGTACTGTAAGAGAGAAAGCGGTGCAGGTCAGCGGTCCCATTTCAAAAGCCCTTTTCTATTAGAGGAAATGTCGTAAGTAATACCAGCTACAAGGCCTGGGTGTGTCAACCTTCCTCTGAAACAAACAAACCATTTTTAACTTCCTGTCAAGGTCCACCTACAATCAGCCACCCTCAGGAATAAAGAACAGTCATGGTGCAACAAACCCTATATCATGAACTCAACATGATGTGTATTGTTATCCACTGACATCCTGCTTTTAAGATTTAATGGGACCCGAACCGCCGTCAAACCTGATCTTATCTTCTCTATTAAAGAGCTGAAAAAGATGAAAGAAATGTTTCTATACAGTGTACTCATTTTTGCTGAAATGACTAACCCGGTTTCTCAACTTCAGTCCCTCAGGTCCTGCAGAAATGTGCAGAGTTTATTGAAAAGCATGGGATTGTGGATGGGATCTACCGGTTGTCAGGGGTCACCTCAAACATCCAGCGTCTCAGGTACTCATACTGCTTTTAACGCTTTTTCTCCAAGTGATGTTACTGTGCAGGTCAAGTTGTCTGTGATGATACAAACTGCTTCCTGACTGTTTATCTGGTCAAAAAGGAGTCATGGTGTATTTAGAGGATCCAATATCATTTGTTGTGATTTGCATTATTCATTTGGTGCCACAGACTCCAAGCATTCAGCTAAGTGTGTGTCAGCTAAGTGTGTGTGTGTGTGTGTGTGTGTGTGTGTGCAGGCAGGAATTCTGCTCTGAGGCGTGCCCTGACCTTACAAAGGAAGTGTACCTCCAAGACATCCACTGTGTGGGTTCCTTATGTAAGCTGTACTTCAGGGAGCTGCCCAATCCTCTGCTCACATACGAGCTGTACAGCAAATTCACTGTAAGTATGTGACAGTGCAATGACAAAAAAATTGAAAGGTGTTTGACAGACGATGAATCCTGTATCCAGCAGTAATTCCGAACCTTCACACAACCAGATGTCTATATGGTATATTTCATATATCTGCTCAGGATATTTTAGTCAACATTTAAAACATTTATTTATCTTATTTCTATATTTAATCATTCGACCGGAATTCTTAGGCATTTTTATGATAAATCAGTAAAAAACTATGTATCTATCATATACCATTAACAACAATATTTTTTGCTGCATTGTGACTGCATGTTTGTTTTAGTTTTAGTTTAGTCTCATGTACGTATCTGTTTTTTGTCACCACTCAAACCGAAAACAATCGATTTTAGTTTTTGTGCAAATGAACTACAGTTTTGCATGTTTTCAACTATCCAGGTCTTGGTATGAGTTTTGCTTGCTGTAATTATTCCTCCACGATTCCTTCAAAATGCACGTGCATGTCTCTCTCTGTGAAAAGAGACGCTGTCTCGCGCTTTCTGTGTCTCCTGACGTTTGTATCAGTTGGCTTCCGTACAGGCCATCACATGCCTGCCCTCGGCATTAAATCTCCAGTGTCTTAAGGAGAAAAAACTATCCAAATATTGTCTTGAAAAAAGGACAACTGGCCCTTTGTAAAATGTTCTTTTCAAGTCTAGTTAAAAACATTAAAAACAGTAATTCTCGACCATTCTTGACCACAACCTCTGAGCAGGATTTCTGGGGCTTCAGCTGGGATTCATACTTGATGGCGCTTGTGTTGCTTCCTTCTTTGAAACTCTCACTATCACACAGACTTAGCATGTGATAGAATGTAATATTTGGTCATTTTTGGTATCATAAAGTCACTACTCCTTTACACCGTAAGGAGGAAGCTACGGTTGTTCAGATTTGGATGAGACGTGTTTCGCGTTCAGCTGGTCGGAAGTCCTGACCTATGATATTTCTTTCACTGCCTGGGAAAGTGGTGGGATCCCTCTAAAAAGGAGCTGGAGAGTGTTACTGAAGTTATCTGACTCTGCCACTGCCACAATGACACAATTATGGATAAATAGAGGAAAGTTGAATGATGGATGGAAGAAATAGAGAAATGGCTTAGGGTCCACAGGTCGTCCAGATCTGGTAGCCAGAGATTTAGGGGTCAAGTTAAAAGAGCAAAAGGTCATCTGGGCCCCTGCTGAATAGGGGGTGAATGCTAGGTATCATACCCCATTCAGGTCAGGGGGCTACCTCCTGTTGCTCCCAGATCCTGACCACATGAGGACCATATCTGGCCTGACCTGCATGGCCTATCACTGGACAATAGTTGGTTTATTGTTTTTCATGTTTCTCATACTGCAGCTGATCGGTTAAAAACTAAAGAACAACGGCCAAACTCCACAATGTGCTTGTAATTTACATTTACTGGTTAAATTGTAGGCAAGTGGTCTCAAGCTAGCTCACTTGAAGATGTTCTAAATTGAAGAAGTTCTCCGGATCGGTGGCTACACATCTTCAAGCTAATAAGCAAGCAAGTCCAGCTGTTGACAATTTTACCAATAAGCTACTATGTCCTTAATGACTGAGAACAGACTTGTGCACATTTGTTCAGCTGGGACGGCCTGCAGAGCCAACCAATGGGACACCACACGTTGGGGAGTTCTGTTCATTTTCTGGACAGAGGCTGAAAAACGTCTTTGATGGCCTGATCACATGTCTTCATACGCAGGATGCAGTGTCAGTCCACGGGGATCATGAGAGACTCTTACACATTCAGCGAGTCGTCAAGGAACTGCCAACACCTCATTTCAGGTGAGCTTGTGTTAGACACGATTCACTCTTTTTCTCATGATGTTTTAACAAATGTGACAAGTGTTTGTCTACTGCCCTCAGGACTCTGGAGTTTCTTACCAAGCACTTGACGCACCTGGCCACCTTAAGCAGCAAGACCAACATGCACACACGAAATCTGGCCCTTGTTTGGGCTCCGAATTTATTGCGGTGAGCTGAGTTTAACTGTCTTTTAAGTAAATGCATTTGTTACTTCTCAAATTGAGGTAATTTCAACATGCATCACTTCCTCAGATCCAAATCTATCGAGGCTTCCTCTGGCAATGGGGACATGGCTTTCCAGGAGGTGCGAATACAGCAGTCAGTGGTCGAGTTTATTCTAAACAACACAGAGCAAATTTTCAGCGGTGATTCTGTGCAAATCAAACCCAAAGAAGGTATGGTACTGAAAAAATGCTGACATTCACCACTCTGCCCTTCAAAACTGCACTGAAAAACTAACTTATTATACTTTTCCAGGGTCGAATGTGATGTGTGGGGAAAAGTACGCCACACTGCCGATCAGTGGTCAGTGTGGGCCCATGAAACTGATGAGTCTGGAAGAAGCCCAGGCCCGCTCCTTGAGTCCAAACCATCCTGTGCATAAAGAACGTCAGCGAGAGAACAGTCTGCCTGATACCAGCACTGCCACGCTTTACCACACCGTCATAGATTTATCAGACAGCAAGTAGGACAGATTGGACTTCAGTCTATCGTGACTAACATTCACAAGCAGCTGGTTTAATAATCCCTCTCCATCTTTTAGGAGAAAGTTTTCAGGTAAATCAAAGAAATGGAAATCAATCTTCAACCTGGGAAGATCTGTGGATTCTAAGGGAAAACTGAGCCGAAACGGCAGCGTGTTCATAAGAGCACCGGGGATAACAGGCAAGTGTGTGAGGGCAACAGGGTGCAATGAAAGAAATGTCACTAAATGTGTCTCGTTCCAGAGAGATTGTAGCCAGACATGAACAAGCTTCTCTGCAGATGATGACAGGAAGAAATGACAATGTATTTATATCACTGCCTCGTAATTCATCACAACCAAAACTGGCCATTTGCTCATAGATTTTAAAAAGTGATGCTTTGCAGATTTCTTCCACATATGTTCTGTGGCTGTGTGATCATGTCTCTTTTTCATTTTCCTTCTAACAGAAAAAGCAGCTCTTCGTCCGTCCAGAAGCATGGAGTCCTTGTGCTCCTTACCAGCAGGTATGAAAGAATGAGGGACTGGCTTCATTGCTCCAATAAAATGGAGTTCAATGGGAGGAGAGATTTTGTATTTTTACTAGTTTATTTGTTGTTTTCATTGCACAGATGATGACAGAACTGGAAGCAGCAGTCCTGCAGGTGGACCTGGCAGCATTTACTCTCCAGATGTAAAATCCAGAACACTGGGATCCGATTCGCTCTATGACCTGAGTGAGCACGACCAAAACTGGGAGATTAAAGGGAAGAGATCTGGTGGGGCAACAGGTGGCTGGAGCTCTGGCACAAGCCAAAAGGGAACATCAGGTGCTTCAGCAACTCCTCAGAAAACACTACCTGAGCAACTGAAGGTGTTTAAAGGTGATGACCTCAGCAGCTACCAACCCACGTCTCCAAAAAACAGGAGGATGTTGTACTCGGGCTCCTCCCACAGCACCTCCTCCCGCCCTTCCTTTCCAGGAAGCTTCTTCCCGTTGGAGTCGTCACCAAGGCACCAGCGCAGAGCAGTGAACATTTCAGAGCCCTTTGCTGTGTCTGTACCACTCCGCGTGTCAGCCGTGATCAGCTCCAACAGTACACCGTGCAGAGCGCTCACCAAGGACAAAGCAGTTGCAGCAACTCTCAAACCGTGCAGAGACACTTCAGAGCAAAGCAGCAGCAATGGAAAAAGCAACACACTCCCCCAGCCAGACCCCAGCAAGACAGCCGGAACAGAGAAGAAATTCACAGAGGAGCCGACCTCACCTGTACCACCAGAGGGTGAGCGAGTCTTCTTTGAACCTTCTTTGAAGCATTTAACAGCATGCAATACAATAACACGCCAATTATTTGTATTATCAGATACAAGCAAAAGTCAGGAAATAGAAAGTCAAGATGAAATCAATAGTCCTGAACTGAAACAGCCAGCACTTGCAGATTCAGGAGAAGGCAGAGATGCAACGCCACCTCCTGGGAAACAACTGCACAACCAGCCTGCAGCTGTGCAACAGGTAACCAACCAGTCTGCTGTCAATAGGTGTCCAGCTATTTTTGATATTGCAGTTTGTGTTGTACATCTCTTTTAATGCTGCTGGTCCCACATACTTGCCATGGTGCTGATAACTGTAAGTGTTGATTTTAGTTTTCGACAGGAGATAAATTGACTAAATCTCAAATCACTCCCAGATAAACATTACGCTTAAAGGGTCATAATATGGCTGTCACAGCACCACCATGTGTCCATTTACAAAATTATCCAGTATGGTTTTTAGTCTAGTTTTCTAGTTTGTTTCAGCGGCTCTATGGTGGCTCTGACATATTTTGGCTTGGCACTGTATTTTCTGAACATTCATTCATTCATTCATTTTCTTCCGCTTAATCCGGTTACGGGTCAATTACTATAAATTCCGTGCTGACATCACTCAAATACATGCACTCAGCAGTAATTCAGTTATTTCAACTCATGTATTTGCTTCCTTATCGTTCCATAGGAGAAGCAATCATCTGACATGACCCAGTTGTGGTCTGACCTCCAGGAACTGAAGATAACTGAACCTGAAATTGACCGGCTGGATGAGACTTTTAAACCTGTTTTGAACTCCAAGAGCAGCTGTGAAAACGTGAAGCTAACAATGGATGTTAAGTCAAAAAGAAGCCGCAGCTCTCCGTCTCTTTCTCTTTTATGTCGAGAGCATCCAACAGATACCTCTCTTAGTGATTGGGTTGTTGCCACTGGAGCGGACTCTGCAAAGAAACAGCCTTCAGAGTCGGACATTGTTTTTTCTCTGCAGAAAAGCTGGGATGTAGCTGCAGGTGGAAATGGTCGCCCTGCCCTGGATGACAAAGACAAACATCAGCCCTCCCCAGTAATCCCACCCTTAAGGAAAGATAATGAGGCTGACGCCGATCAGTCCAGACGTCCTTTAAAAGAAACCTGTTTACCTGAAGGTCAACTACCTTCAAGAGCAGACGAAGCTCCGGAAGCCGATGAAAACCCCTCAAAATCTCCAAACCCTGTGACTGATGAAGGACACAAACATGATGGAGCAAAGAAGCTTCTGATCCCAGAGGTGGATGTTATTCAAAGGTTTTCAGTATGTTTGGAGGAGAGAAGAAAAACCTTAGAGCTGCCTATTTTTGACGATGAGGAAGGCTGTGGAGGAAACCCAGAGGAGCTGGATTTGGTGGAACCCTGGGAGGAGCTTAGCTCCACCAAGCAGTGGGTGACCAGTCCTCTCCACTCCCCTGATGTGGAGGAACTGTTCAACCAGCTGTCACCGTTCATCTCTGCAGAGGAAACTCTGAGCTCAGAGGAGGGAAAGAGTTCATCTCTGTTCATTAACACGCAACCTACCAAACGTTCTGTCTTTAAAGGAGCTGAACACTCCTCAGGAAACATTCCACACAGCTCTAGAGGCAACGCTGAAACCAAATGGACCTATTTGCCATCAGTGCCTTCACGGGTCAGTGTGAACAGCACTGCAGCACAAGCTCCCACAGGGAAATGCAGCACAACTAAACAGAAATCATCTCAGAGGTTTTACAGACAGATGTCTTACGAAGCAGCTGCTTCAGAGAAAAGAGACGAGCACTACTTCTCTAAACACAGACCGTGCTCACTCAATCTGGATCTAGGGCAACGATGCATTCGAGACATTTCTAATCAGCAGAACCGCAAGTCACCAGAGTTCCCTTCATGTCAGAGGGGTCCGCTGACCTCGTCTGGAGGTGTGAACAATGGGCTTCTCTCAGAGTTGGAATTGTTTCTGAACGATCGCCAGGCGCCTCTACGGCGAAATTCGGCGCCGGTCAGCGTGTCGTCAGTCCGAACCGCCTTCATGATAAAGACGAGCCAGGCCAAAGCTGTACCTGTGGTGCCTCCAAAGGTGCAGTACAGCCAAATACCTCACTCCAGACACGAGAATGATGCAGTGAAGGAACAAGAAGAGGATTCTCCTAAAACAAGCACAGACAAAAGCAATGTCACACCTCCTCTGGTGATGTCAGATCTGAAAGAGGAATTGGAGAATAAAGAGCCTCCGAAACCTGATGAGTCCGCAAGGATCACGTCCACTCCAGAACTGCCAGTCATAACAAGGAGACATCCTCCTAGTCTGGAGGTCTTTGTGGACTGTCCCAGATCCAATAAAGCTAACATTTTACAAAGGCCATCCTTTAGGAACAGGCAGAGACCCCAGAGCCTCATCCTGCTCACCCCTCCGTTTCCCATCATGGATTACCCGCCATCAGGTGATGACAGCAGACTTCTCTCATCCATCAAGAGCCTGAACGAGGCGCCCACAGTGAACGTGTTTTCTAGAGAGGTGTCAGATAATTTCAGAACGCCAGAGAGTCTTCAGAACAAAATGACTATTCCAAAAAGTGGTCAGAGGCTGGAGACATCGACCAGCTGCTTCTACCAGCCACAGAGGAGGTCGATGATATTTGACAGCAGGAGCAGCCACAGACAGATAGAGTAATGACACGCACAATCACGGGCCAAGAAGAATGGGTGGTAAATACAGTAATGTAAATATAGAATCTACATTAGGAAAACTGTTTTTGTGAAACTGAAAAGGACGATAATATGATGTAAATTGTATTATACCTGATAATAATGGAGATTTATGTGAGTTTGTGAATTCCTTCACAAAAAACATTTGAGAGAAGTCATGATGTGTGAGAGCAGACGTGTGTGTGAAAGCATCACCATGAATCAATGAGGGAAATGTTTGCAAAGGGGAAACCTTCAGTTACAGGGTGTGTCTCGCTGCAGTCACAGTGTGTCAAATCTCCTCCAGAGGCTGAGAGAACATCATCTACCAAACATAAAACCCTTCATATGCATTATGTAACAAATGAACTGCTTTATCGTCAAGAGTTCATACTTGAAACTTACTAACATTAGTCGCTTTGCCCTTTGACATCCCAGCTTCAAACAGACTGTTTGGGTTTATTTTGTTGTGTAGTTGTTTCCTAATGTTATTCAGTTCTTACTTTGGCTGTAGAAACGTGCTTTTGTCTTTTTTTCCACGTCTTCAGTATCTGGCCATGAACTTAACTGTGTGTTGAATATGTCTAACAGTAACATGGTTTCACTTCAGCCTCCAAGCTGTAAATTGACTGATTCCCCCCGTCTTTTTATCCCACAATTAATAGCCTATGTAAAAATCAGCTGCAGTAACACAGATAAATATTTTGTACAAGCTTCAGTTTGTGAGCAGCAGAAACTTACATTGTGCTTGTGTGCAGTTCCAGTACAGTCACATAGTTTTGAGACCCAGTTTGTCCTTCATCAGGGGCACCCATGCAATGGAATGAAACCACATCCAGTGCTATAGCACATTTTGGTGACAGTATCAGAAAGGTTAAATTTGGCATTAAGATTCTTTTTAGCTGGTATTGCATGATGGATTGGAGTGCATTATAATAACAATATTCTCATGTAATGTGACGATCAACCCCCAAAATCATGTCCCAGTTGTTCAGTTAAATACCAGTGGAAACTCAATATATCACATATTTAACATGTTAGGTCATGTTCTTTCTGACTGTCAAACCTGATTATGTTTGTGAAGGACAGATTTGACTTGGAAATGTCTTACTAGATTCCATTTGATTGCACAGGAGCGCTGAATGAAAGTGTCAAAGAGGTTGTTGGTGTTGGATTATACAGACCAGTCAGTTTATTGTGGATCCGATGACTGTCTTTTACAACATTCATGCACAAACTGGATTTATCTGCTGAATCAAGGAGGTCAATTAAAAAAAAAGTCAAACTAAAGAAGCGACCAACTGCAGCTATGAATATGATCATGTTGTTTCCAGGACATGTGTTGTGGAAGAAGTATTATTTGTGACATCAAGTTTAAATGTATCCAGAAAATATACTAGCTTTTGGCTCTGTGATAAGGTGAGGTTGAGGTGATATTTAATAGAAAATATAATAAATAGTATTTACCCTTTTATTATTGTTTACCAGTATTTTCTTTGTATTTCCATTGAGTTTGTATTTTATTTTTTATGATAATGACAGAGCAGCCTTGTAGATGAAGTAACGTTCTGGAGCGGTTTACTGGAGGTGGACTGTGCACGCGGACTGTATCAGTGAGGTTGAACATGCTTTGAGTCCTCAAACTGACTAAAAGCATTTTTAAAAAAAACAATCTTAAGGCGTTTCTCTTTTCTCTACCAAAACCCGCATCTGATATATTTACTATTTGTGCTATTCTTGTGTGAGCATCCACTCTTGTCACATAGTTTATATTTTGCAGCGATTGCAGTGTATCTTACTGTCATTTCAATGCATTGGTTACATGATGTTTTCATACAACATTTGAATGGTAATGGAGTTTTTTTTCTTTGTTTTGTAACATTTGTAGACGTGTTGAATTGTCTGATATCATTTTTTTTTCACCTTAATTACCTGAAGATGGCAACTGAAATAATGTACATAACACCAGGTGAGTTGTATTACATCAAAAAGTACTGAGAATAAAAAAAATGTAATTACATCTTTCAGTTGTGTTGCCTTTTAATAAAGTCACTGTTTAACTAAATATATTTTAAACTTTTTATATTTTAAAAACTTTGGTTGAGTGATCTGGCCCACAATAGTGCAGCTAGAAATTGGAGTCAAGCACATAACCCCAGAAGAAATATATTCAGGAAGGTGTCCACAGTATTCCTGTACAATATTTTAAACAACCGCTGCTATTGTCATTACTAAACAGCGTTAGGAGCCTGATCGAAGCTGTTGGAGCATGTGAGTATTTTGACAGTGTGACATGATCTGTTTTGTTTTGTTTTGTTTTTCCAGTCTAAAGAACTTCATCCATGTCATATTATCCCGCATCGCACTGTTCTTTGAGAGGGGCCAGGTTACAGAGAGCTGTGTGAATGAGGAGTGTTCAAGGGGCCCCAGAGACCGTTGGGGCCTCTTTGAGAGGCAGCAGTGACACAGCACCCATTTACATGTGGTGTGTTTGTAATCTTTAGTAGTACTTCTGTATTTGTGGACCTATTTGACATGTTCCTAAGTTTTACAGCAGGTGCCCATGATACTCTTTTTGCGTCTGTTTCTCAGAATCAATATAAGAATCAATAAAACAGGATGAATTTGGTCGATTTGCCCCAAATGCATGCAGCACTGTCATTTACACGACCTATCTACGCCAGCAGGTGTCGCTGCTGCGCCGCTGTAGGACTTGAGATTCACTGAGCTGTTTGTAAACTCTCCAGCAGACAACTGATCCCCACCGAGTGGAGCGGGGAACGTTTAATTTTTCAAAACAGTGAAATAAAATAAAATAATATCATCCAACAATATGTCGGAGGAGCTGCACACCAGCCAACAACAAACACTTTCTTTCGGAGGAAACCTGTTTAAACTGTGTTTGCAAACTGTGAACACTTTCGACATGTTCCAGGTGCAAGTGCAAGAAAAAAAACACGCGACAAGAAAACATGCTGCGCACATGTGGATACTCACAACTACCTGCTATATGCAAATAACTGACCTGCTAGAGTACTAAATTGGGTTTGGGCTGAGTTGTGGACTAATGTGACCGGAGCCAAACGCGTAAAAGGGTCCGAGACAGATTCAGATATTACCTAAATTTCACATGTAACGTTGGGAACCGAGGGAAAAACCCCAGTCTTCATCGGGGACCTGAGCTGGCGCCTGCAGTGGTCACCTCCATGTCGGCGCAGTTCATTATTTCTCGACCTTTGACACTATTTGTGTGCGGAATTAAAAAGGCGCATTCTGAACACGCTGCGAAAGGCGAGCGGAGCCCGGTGCGCGCGTTGAATATTCAATGAGAGGGGTGAAGCTGCGTGCCGGTCCTTCATCTTACATTACTGATTAGCTGTTAAATAGATTATGCTCGGCTGAATGGGTTCAAATGTTGCCGCAGAAAACACTCCAGAGTTCAAGGCAGTGACGAGAGGTTTCCTTCCCTGCCAACTTAGGATGTTCACACTTTGTCACCGCTAACAGCTCCATGATGAGACGCGTTTGTGCTTCACTGGGCGTAAAGAAAAAGGGTGAATAAAACGCTCCCAGTCCACTGATGCAGGTGGAGTTTGGATTTGTTGTGTCAAAACAGAATAAAAGAAAGTACGACGTGTATAGATTCTGCGTACTGAACACATATTCAAATGTCCTCATGAACACAAATAACATTAATAATAATAAAACAAATTCATTTTTAGATCACACACAGACATATAATCAGGTTTCCATCAGCAAAAGCTTTCTTTCAAATTGGTTGTTTACTTCCGAGAACAAGTGTACATATTGTTATGTATTATTGTATATTTAAAAAAAAATGACACGCATGCATTTAAGTATTTATTTGCTTGTTTTAAAAAAACATTCTCTTAAAAAAAGTCGTCCCTCTTCCAACAATCTGCATTCACAAGCTGGGGTGAACGCCTGGAGCAGCAGGCATCTGCCCCATGAAGGCGACTAAACAAACACTTAAACAGCAGTAAAGTGTTTACAAAGATGATAAAGTATTTTGTTAAACTTTCTCTGTTAACATCTTAGGTTGCCTGCATAAATATCTGAAGCTGGAGAAGTTTAAAGAGGCTGAATGTGCAGTGCCACAGCAAACCACGCGGGTCCAAAAGAGCTCTCATTGAGAAGCCACGTGTCCGTTTCCAAAGCCTCTCCAACTTAACCACCTCCTTTGTACGACTAACCCACATCGGCAGCGTCCCTCCACATAAAGGGATTTGCAATTTCAAGATATTTCAGCTTAAATGTTTTTGACAGTTCCCTCGCTTTTACCTCGGCTTGGTTATTTTAACTGTGCCAAATGGGTCACCTTGGGTTGCTGTCTGCGCGCAAAGGGCTTTTGCGCGCATTCAGTCTGAATTTTTTCCAACTTTCCTTGACGGGGAAACCAGCTGCTGGTCGTGAAAAGACGGCTTATTAATTGTCCTTTGTCATGCAGAATTGCTTGATTTCTAAAGAAACGTACAAAGGCTCTTTTTCAGGATTCAAGTATTTTGTTTCGTGCGTATTTTCAAACCATCGAATCAGCTGCAGCGCCGCGCCGTCTACCAGACTCTCAGGTACTGACTGCCTGCTCCCTTTGTCCCCTTTTAATGCTGTTGTAAATCGTGCAGACTGATTTGTTACAAGCCGTTCTTTTAATCTGATAGATAAGAGACATGTCAAAGAAAAGCCGTAAATAAAAAATTAGCCGGAATAAAGACAAGGGCGAGTCTGCTAGATGGGCGCCTGTTGACTCAAGCGGCTCTCCAGCGTCAGGGGAGCCCTCTCCTCAGCTCCGTCAAGGTTACGTCCACAATTCCCCTTTCTTCTTTTTTAAAAGACACTGTAGTCCTTTTTGCTTCAATGAATTGATCGGCACAAAATTAAGAATAAATAAATTGAGCATTTGGAGCAGCGGGCGTATAATCTCCCTCAGGGCGCAAAGCCCCGGGCTATTGAATGGATAAAGGGCGCTTTGCAGAGGACGTTGTGAGCAAAATGGGACTATATGATGCAATTAACAAAATAGTCTAATCCCATACCTTAACAAATGCAAATATTAGCGTTTTGTTAAGATGGTTAAGTGAACAATTAAAGGAAAGTTTACAAGTGAAACTCAGCAGCCAAAAACGACACGCTGATGCAGATAGCAGGCTGTATGCGATTTAACAACAACTTTGTATCTCTTTAAAACGTCCAGGGATATGTTACTAAAGAAGGGTATACAATTTAAAGTCTATTCCACCCAGCAACATCATTTTCACAAGCAAAGACTGGGCTGGAGAGCAGCTGCAGCGGTGCGTAAAAGGGACGGACAAACATGGACATAAACGCTCAAGCACCAGCTCCGTTTAGTATTTAGAAATATCATATTGTATAATTCATTCAAATATACATATGTATAATGTATAATATATAATATCTATATAAATATCTTTCCACAGTCATTCCAAACAGCATAGACTGTAGAAGTCTATGTAGGATCTAAAATATTTATGGCTGAGCGTGTTGCCATTATTTCACTTGGAATCGTATTTCTCATTTTGAGAAATGAAGGATTCTTTCATACACAGATTCAATCTTAAACATACATAGCCCTTATTTTCAATTATTAGTGGGTAATTTCTGTTTTTCTAGCCCACAGCATAGCTGGAGTTCATAGAAGTGACAATAAACTCGACCCCACTGGGTGCGTCAACAACAGAACAATATGGGTTCTAGACTCCAAACGGAGTCTTTTCCTCATTTAATTTCATGTAAGATCGATATCTTTAGATATGCGCACTCTTGACACCCCATTTCACACTCAGAGTGATCATGAACTCACTCACACGAGACGGCTCATTTCAGCCGATATGAAAGTTGAAAAGAGCTCCAAGCACAGTGATATCTGGGCTGAGTGTCCCTCAGGGAAAGCCCCTCAGAAGACCCCTGAACAATGTCTCCATCACCTCTGTGATGAACAGCACAAAGCATTTTAATTTACTGGTCAGAACGCATGACCGAACGCAGCCCTTATACATACATATGAAGTTTTTATGGACTGGAAAGCGTAAGTTATGTCATTTTCAGAAAAGGTTTATCTGTCAAAGTTGATTTTTTGAGAAAGAGCATGAGCGTCGTTGAGGTGCGTTTTAGAAGCACTACTAACAAGAACACAGATCAACCACTGTGCACAGCAACTCTACCTTATAATAAATAAGAGGATATTATGAAATGCTGATGAAATGCCTTCTGACGCAGTTCACCGCGCCGCGCATCCACGCGTTGTCATGTGCAACATCACCCATGTGTTGATGTCACACTACAGCTTGAGCAAATCCCAGAAAACATCTGGTTAATCACAATAGATATTTCTGCTCAAATCTCTGCAGTCAGTCAAGCACAAAAGTGCTGCGGTTTGAGTTGACGTGCGCACCCAGTGCGCACTCAGTGGCGCGCAAAAGACCCACAGGACAACGAAGCCTATACCGCTCAGAAATATTTTATTTAGGTATCAACATTTTTAAATAAATAAATATTTGTCCATAACACTGAAGATATATTTCAGGGTGATCTCAGTGAGCGAAGGTCTCTCCATCGTTCCGTATTTCAAGTGACAGTTCCATCACAAAATTCATGTAACAGTGTTCACCATGTATACAAAATACTGGTTCACCAGAATGCTCATCAGCAATGTTCTTATTGTTTTTCTTCTTGTCATTGGGGTTCGTCTTTCCAAACATGCCTACACTCGTCTTAATGGCAACATCAAATTGAACGTTTTCAGAAAAAAACTACATACAAAACGTACAACATGTATACAGCTATACAATAATTCAGGGTGGTTCCCTGATTAAATATTCTCTGTCTATGTACAGACGACCGCAAACAAGTGCATCAGTCTTTTTGGCTGTGGAAGGGGGAGTTTAGGGAGAGACGGACAGGTCCACATCCTCCTTTTCGGAGCAGGATGGAGAGATGGGAATGTCGTCCTCCTCTTCCTCCGAGCATCTGGCGTTTGACAGGGACGAGCATTTGCAGCTATGGGATCCAGTCCTTGGGCCGCTGCTCTTGCCCTCTTTTTTGTGCTTCACCCTGCGGTTCTGGAACCAGATCTTCACTTGTTTCTCGGACAAGTTGAGGTATGTGGCGATCTCGATGCGCCTCAGTCTGGACAGGTACATGTTGGAGGTGAACTCTCGCTCCAGCTCCAGAAGTTGCGTGCTGGTGAAGGCCGTGCGCATGCGCTTGCTGCTCTGAAGTTTGCTGTTGCTGTTTTCTGTCGAAATACGAAAGAGACGCAGTCAGACGCGCACATAAACGCATGGTGGAAACCAATCGATCCTGTAACATGTTGGTCAAGTCAACTCACCGATGGAGATGCAGTGGTACTGTCGCGGGTCTGGGACTGAGTACGCGGCTTGATAAATCCCCGGTCCGTGGCTGAGGTTGGATGAGGAGTGCTGCCTGGACAGAGCCGAGTGGCAGTACTGTGTGCTGAAGGGAGGGAATGAGGCTTTGAGCAGCGGCAGTGCCGGCGGAGACGGGTGGAGCTGGGACGCGGTCATGCACAGCGGACAGAAGCACAGCAGCCCGGCTTTCCTGGAGTGGCAGGAGCCCGCCAGGCCGTGCGGGTGGTGCGCCGAGTGCACCGCGTAAGGAAATAACGGCGGGTTGTTCTCGCTCCCCTTATCGCTGGCTTCCCTTAAAATCAAGGAATCCACGAGAAAAGACCTCGGCATGTTGGTAGACTTGTTGCTCAGTGCGGGGTGAAGTTGTCAGCCTGCTTCTCCTCGGCGCGGTGGACAGCGAAGTGGTGCTGAAGGCGCATCCCGCCCCTTAAATAGCCGCCGAGGACTCGGTTCGGCCATGTGACGGTTACGCTGTAAGCGGCCAAGAGATCTCAATAGGGTTTTGTGCCTTTCTCTCGGCATTCCCACTGCACGCTTCCCCATTATTTCACTTGTTAACTAAATGAACTGCATAATGTAGTCTATTCTTGTCAGCCCCACCCACGCCGCAAGAGGCGGCACTGCCCATTCTCCCTTTTATCATCTCTCTCATTTTATCATGGAGCAGAGCTTAACTTTGCCAGAAAACATTTCTGTCAAGTCCAGTATACGATTTGACGTTATAAGCATCATATTGGGAATAAACTCCTCCAACAGCAGCAGCAACAGAAATCTGCTCTTTATCAGAGAACGTTTTTGTTTGTTTGTTTGTTTGTTTGTTTGTTTGTTTTCGTGTTTTAGGATATACTTCCATTCTCTAACACGACTACTGAATTATTGGTGTGCTAGCAAACGTGAAAGCAACAGCTGAATGTAAAGTTTATGCATATCTATTTGAGGTTAATGTGTCATTTCTGGGCACAAAAAAGGGACAAGTCATTGCCTGAAGGCAGCGCTGTTAAAGAGCAGTGATTAATTCCTTTGCTCGGGCCCCTGCCGAGCCGGGGGGGAAAGAATATGTAAAAATAACCAGGTTTTCACTCTGCGGCCCTTATTGAATGTCATTGTGGAGGGGTTTCAATGAGAGAGAAAGAGAGTCGAATTAAAGTGTGTGACAGCGGCGGATAGACGCAACAAAAGCGACTCTGTCATAGAGGAGCCCGGCGCTCGGTGACTGAAGCCCCCGCCCGGAGCTCTGATTGAATTGGCTAATAGGAAAACATTTTCTTTCACTTTAACGTTTTTTCAACGAGACCTTCAAAGAGCACAGAGAAGTAATGTGTGGGTAAATACAGGAATGCGCTCTCACTTTTATTCTCGCCCTTCTCTCTCCCTCTCTCCTTCAGACGAGCACAAACAGTTTGAAAGATTATTACATCAAAACCGAGAATCATAAACCATGTTAATTAGCCCCAAGATAGTCGAATAAACACGTCGAGTAGTGAGAAAATACGCTGTTCGGGCATCTGTTTATTTTAGTCCGCTGGAAAGTTTCATGAATACGCTCACATTTTCGCTAATCTATTACCTGTTTATCCCCCCCATAAAAGACCTGACATTATGGCGTCATTCCTGAAGTTGTCTCTCATTTCCGGCCAGGGGTTTGCCTATTAAATCACTGTTTTCCTTTCAAAATCCGAAAGTCCCGTCCTTCATTTGATAATGAAAAACAAACAAACGAATATCTAAATGAAAAATTCATATGTGGTCAGGTTGTTCACTTAAGTTAGTTTAAGAAAAAAACACCTCAGCTGAAAGGCAGCTTGATGTATTGTGGAACACAGAGATGTTATCAAAGGCACTAATTTTCAAATTATGTACAGCAGTCACCCTGTGGATAGGAATAGAGGTTCCACGGGTCATCACGCAGGGAAGCTCATCCTAATTTGCAATCCCAACTGGAGACTGACAAATAGTTTTGACCTCCCTCTGGAGGCCCAGGCCAGAAGTGCAAAGAATCTCATTCGCCATAATCACTTGTTACTGAGCTAAATAATCGAGGAAAATAAGCCACTCACATTACAACAGCCCTATTACAGTTTTTGCACTTTGCAAAATGGAAAATGCACACATCTATGGCCACTTATGATAAGATTCATGCATCATTTCATCCACATCACCCATGGTTTCGATCCCAAAGCAACGTCACGTGTTCGGCGACTAGCATACAGCTGTGGACTGGTGAAGCTTCTAATGTTAATGTTTGATCGAGGGAAAGTAATGCCCCTGAAATAGTAAATTATTTATAAGATATTAAGTTGGAACAATTGGCATCACTCAAATTCATCCCTGATGGTAACACTGACCAGGGCCTGCTGTGACGCTAAAGAAGCGCATTTTCAGGGGCTTTTATGCAATTATACCCAAAGATCTCGTGCCTGATGACAAAAAGAGAGCAGTCTGTTTATGGAGATGTAGTCAATATCTCCTTTTCTTTTTGGTATGAATAATTCATAGTTTAAGACACTATCCCCCCTCACTTAATACGTACACACACTTAAACACCCACACATCTCTAATACAAATGATGGTTTTAGCTGACAGTGTAACAGGATTTAAGGTCCCTGTGGGGTTTGGCCCAGCCGTGGATGGGCGCTGTGACTGTCGACGTGACACAGAGGGCCGGCTGCCCCTCCTAATCTCCCCCCCAGGCAACATCACAGACTGCAGATCCTGCTGCACCTCTATGGACACACAAAGGCCTGATTATCATTCATATGCTCACCAGAAACACCAGTCCAATAGATAACAGATGACACATAAGTACCAGCTGAATGGTGCAATATGTTTAGGCTGCTGGAGACTAATGAATCCTTAAGAGATGGAGCCTGACAAAGAGACGCAGTCAGTTGAGTTTGCATAATGTGACAGATACAAGGGCTCTACAGGTGAACATGGACTTGGAGGAGCTGAGGGAAGTTAAACTATCTAACTGTCTTTGGTTACAATTTCAACTTATGTTTGAGAGTGATAAATATATAACATCACTAAATCAGAAAGTGGTGATTTGATTTCATTTACATTTTACATTCCCTCCATGTAGTAAGATGAAGTATCTACACAAATATGGCCATTGTTTTAGCATGTATGAATGTACAAATACTTCCAACTTTATTATGAAGTACATTCTCAATGTACCCTGGAGCCCTGGAGGCTTCATGTTTCCTCCTCTTACTGATGCTGAATATTATGTAATATATGGTCATCCAAACTGTCATCACAAACCATGTTCACAATTTGGTCGCTTTACTTGCGTACATCTAATGAGCACAAAGAAAATGTACAAATTCATCATTGAATGTGAAAACTGCTGTCCCATGTACATAAACCATTTGACAGTGAGGCTCAGAGAGGAATGCTCCAGAAAGCTCGAAATGTGTGTCTTGTGGCGTCAAGAAAATTAAAGACATACTTAATAATAATAAAGTAATCTTATACAGAGTTGTTCTAGACACTCAAAGACGCTTTACATCGGATACAGTATTCATTCACATTCATACCCTGACGGTGATAAACTACATCTGTAGCCACAGCTGCCCTGGGGCACACTGATGGAAACATCAGTCGACAACCTTTCTGACCACCACCAAACATTCACTCACATTCATACAGGGCAGTGTGGGTGAAGTGTCTTGTCCAGGGACACAGCGGTACAACTCGGATAGATCAAACCACCAACCTTATTTCATATTTAAAACATTATTTTATACATTGTATTCTATTTATTAAAATATACAGAAAAATAAATAAACAGAAAAGATCTGTTTTGTCAATGCAGAATTACATAATTTTCGTTTCACCACAACAATACAGTTTATGAAGAATGGAACACCTCTTCAGTCCCAATCTCACTGACACAGCAGCGCTTGTAAGAGTGCAAATAAAACAGGACAGTGTGAGGCAAAGGCCTTAGTTCATTCCATTTGTGCTCCTGTACATTATTTACTGATGATAACTAAGGACAAGTGTTGAAATTGTTGTTCAGAAAACATTTGTTATTCTTCTGTTTAGTTTTTGTTGTTGTTGGCTGCTTTTTGTTTGTTTGTTGTTTGTTGTTGATGTTGTTGTTGTGGTTTGGGGGGGTTAAGTTCCTCAGTACCTTGATTTTTAACTAGCAACTGAAATGAGTGAAAATGTTTTTATTTTCTTTTGTATTTAGAAGCTAAAGGGCTGTTTAGTAGGTTACAGTATGATATAATATTGCTTTGTTAAAGCATACTACATTACAAAACTTCAAGTTCAAAGCCACTTAAATTCTAAAGAGGCAACAACAGTCACAAAACACCTCACAACTTCTCAGCATAGTATGAAGAACTTTTCCTGTTTTCCATCGTGTAATATGGACTATTTATGTGTTGTTTTGCACTAAATGTCCACGTGTCTTCTGCTGTGCTGGGCCTGGAATAGTAATTGTGCACCTCCAAAGGGTTGGAAATAATAAGCAAATTTAGGAGATGGAAATCGATGATTCGCTGTGGCAACCCCTGAAGAGGGACAAAGCCGAAAGGAGAAGAAGACTTTTCTGTGTCATATTCACAATTTAACTGAGCCAACTTCTTGAGCTTGTTTCTTTCTCATTTGGTTAGAATCTACTTCACTTCTCACCAAGCTCAGTGTACTTATACTTTAGTCGCTGATGTGAGTAGAGTCAAATACAAAGTAATGATGATGGTGATGCTATCACTGCTGCTGTGAGGCTGAGCTAAAAACACGTTTTCATATGAACTCTACTGTCAGATGACTGAAATGTGTCAGTTGGAACAAATATTGTGAATTGAGCATCAGCAGCCTTAAAACCCAGTAGAAGTGATAAAACAGAGAACAGGTGGCTGACAGAGGTTAAAGGCTGATAACTGTAGCTGCAGCAAACTGGGACTGTGTGACGAATTACTATTGTCCTCTACTTGGATTATTGTGACACCCTCTGAATATATTATGCTACTCATATTCTATGTATATTATTGCTGTGGACCTAATCTGTGTTAATGGATCAGCTGTCACAGCAGACGTTGTACACATTGCAAACAATAACAGCCCCTCCCATGTTGTCATGGAAATTATGCTAAATATCTTCAGTATATAATTCATACCATTTAATCTTCCAGAATGTTAAACTACAGTTAACACATACTTAATCTGTCTGCCTGAAAAGCAAGAAGCCACGTTGTCCATTGTTACATCTCGGTGGTGTGAATATGACAACTGATATGTCATTATGTGTCATCCTGTTTTTTGCTAACTTCAGGTAACTAGGTTCATCATCTTGGCATTTTCTGAAATTGTCCGCATTGACAATCCCACTGCTTTCAACTACTCATCATCAGTAGGAGAAATTGGTATGTGAGTTATGTTAAGAATCATGGTCAATCCAATAATTACATTAGTCCACAAACATTGGTTTGTTTGACAGCATGTCGGTTAAAATAAGAACCGCATACCCGTTTTTGACAAGAATAAATGGGAAATAGATGCAAACTTGACAGCCTCGCCGTCTTAATGGACCAATTTACATCTAAATGTGACGATGGTACGGGAACTTACAATGCTCAGGTTTTTCATTAAATGAACAAAACTATTTTACCATCTTCATACTAATACACACAGCAACTAATGAAGCATCTGACATGTCAGAAGAGTTTCCTCAAAGTTTCCTCATGAAGTCATGTTATCACTGGAATATTGTTGGGAACATACCACAGCGCCATTTGAGGTGTAAATATCTTTGGATTATTTTAAATTCCCTTTTGATGTAAATCCATTGGTTCTGGTATAGATATGTCTCAAACTTTCCCTTTGACCCTATTCATATAAAAGCCTTGAAATGCTCTTCAAAGGGGTTTGTTACCCTGTGGAGGTCAGCAGGCGATTACGTATGGCTGAGTCACATTTTTCCAAATCAGCAGACTTTTGGCCTAGAAATAACAGGTCAAACCAATGAATTTAATGAACGCTCCCAGACACAATGAATGCTCCTTGCCATTTGAACCCCAGTAAAGGGATATGGGCAGGTCAGCAAGCTCTTTCAAGGGGTCTGTACACAAATGTGACAGAATGCAGTTGCTTCAGTGTCTGCGCTGACAAGTTGTTCAAAGTGCTGGGGATGTCAGTGATAGTGCCTTCATCCACATAGCCCCCTTTGTTCCATGTTTTGTTTCCTTTGCTTTTCCACGAACAGTCCCCCCAGTACAAAAGCCAGAGAATGCAAAGCGCCTTTTTTTGCGATGTTCTGTTTGCCTTATTTCTCTCCGCCGCATGTCATGCTGTAGGCCAACACGCAGGAGACGTTATTGTGGAGAAAACAAAGCAGAATTACGGCGCAGAACAACTTTTGATGCCTACTCGCTACTCCGCCCTCCTTTTCACTTTACGTTTGCGATCCTCCCCTCCTTCCCTCCCCTCATTCACTTTTCCCTTTCTTTTATCACTTTTTTTTCTTTTATGTTAAATGCTCTGATGTGTCCACTGGACTTTCTTCAACAGCTAAAACAAACGAAGGAGGGAACAGAACAGTGAGGTCCATCGTTGCAGAAATCTCTCTCGGTTCTGTTTCCAGGATGCAGCTGCTGGGTTGTCCTGTGAGAACTAACATCTTATAGCATATGGTATTTGTGTGTTCGCTTAATTGAGTCAATTGGAGGCCCATGGGAAACCACCGAGGGGGGTAAGAGTTAGGGAGGAGGGAGGTCAGAGAGTTATAGCCGGAGGAAGGGGGAGATAAACACTGCAAGAAAGCATTCATTTTAACATTACGACTTAATGTTGAGCTCAACAGTTTAAGACCACCTCATGCTCAGCACGTTTCTAAACCAGGATCTATGAGATTCAGGACAGTTTTTAAAGGAAGCATACGTTAAAACCACTGTGACTCCTTCGACTTTATGGTTTTCTCATTAATGACCCCCTGCGGTTCGCCCCATTTCCTCTCCATTCATGTCACATTAGCTTCTTTTCAGCAGTCACCATTGTTTTTGGATACAAGCATTTGACTGTCAACGCAAACTTTGATCTGTAAATATTGGTTAAGATGTCATGATTTTCCAGATTTTAAATTATACTTCAAATGTTTCCTAGGTGAGAGCAACTCTCTACATGCTATGAATACAAAATTTAAAGACATTTGCATATGCAACACTTATCCCCCATATGATTTTCATAAGCCAGTATCCTCTTTTCTTCAAATTTCTATTGCGGTCATTGTGATTTGGAGTCAGCTTTTGTTTGATTTTTCCACCCACATTGTGGATGCACTCCCCCACCCCCCCTTCTAATGACCTTTGCGACGTTGTTTTTACTCCGTCTCACACTCTGCTTTTGACAGAACTGGGAATATATGGCACGGTCTCAACTTTCTCTGAAGAGTTATGACGTAAGCAGTGTGAAAAAAGAGGTTTAGGCTTTCAGCGTCTATGTATGACCATATATTGGAGTGTGTGTGTGCGTGTGATGACGGGTCACTGCCCATCTCACAGGGTCCTCCAGTTTTCTGCAGATGCGCTCTATTGAGGAGGCGACACGCGGCGGGACGCTGCTGGGAGGTAGTTACTTTTTCTCTATTACCATAGAAACTAACACAGTGGCTTTCAGCTGGCCTAGGCCAGGGGTCCGCTGACACAAACCCTCACTCTACTACGTCCTGACAAAACCCAAAATGGATCTCAGGAGTCTGAATAATACCCATTTGTACCCAGTTCACTAACAAAATGCGCTGCCAGCCAAAAGCACTATGACGACCCGACTGCACACAGCGCTAAAATATGAAAGAGGCCTTTTTGGACTGGGCCATTGATGTGTGGCAAAGCAGTTAATGAACAATAACAAGTTATCAACTGCAATTCTTTAACAGCAAAAACTGAGAATCGCGAGTGTTTTATTACGAGCATGGTTTATACTTGAAATGGTCGCGAGGGATTAGGAAGCTAAAATCAATAAGGGCAGCATGACTTCTCAAAGGTATTAAATGAAGATGTTTTGTATTAAGCACACATTAAACTCCATGTTGCACAGTGAACACGAATGTAAAACTCTTTTCTGGAGTTTCCATGAGACAATGGACCTGTGCTCCCCTGGTGTAGGCCTCCTGCAGATACCAACTACAGTGAGTGAAATTCATCTATAAACATACGATGGTACATACTATGGGTCATAATTGGGCATTATGAAAGGTACAAGGTCAGAGTTCACAATT
The DNA here is from genome assembly GCA_901007665.1 of Aeoliscus strigatus. Lineage (NCBI taxonomy): Eukaryota > Metazoa > Chordata > Actinopteri > Syngnathiformes > Centriscidae > Aeoliscus > Aeoliscus strigatus. The sequence goes on along the minus strand of CAAKHB010005548.1, from coordinate 1,702 downwards.
GATCCTCTCACCCCTGGCAGGTGCAGCTCACAGGAGCGAGAGGAGGCGGCCCCTCATCTCTCCCACCTCTTCACGCCGCTCAGCGAGAGAAAGGGAGGAGTGTAAATGAGTGCACTCCAGAAAGCCATCACCTGCTCCCTCCACCCTAAAATCCCCACAAACTCGACCAGACAGAGATATCCTACAACCCCAGCTCAAATTTCTCCAACTCCGATTAATGAGAGAGACAGAGGGAGAAAGAGATTCAGACAGACAGAAAGAGGGGAGGGAAGGGGAGGGAGGGAGGAAGAAACGGACTAAGGAAGAAAAGGGGAGTTCAAAAATTTTAGCATCCATGCCGTGATTTTGTTTTTTTGTCTGTTTTTTGTTTTGAGTATAAATGCATTCATCAGCAGCAAAATGTACATTTGTCATGGCTTTAGAGGAAACTGAATTGGACTGGAAGGGGCTTTGAGTTTGTGCGCACAGAGAGCCCAAGGGTGAGGTTGTGTATTGATGGGTGCCCCTCCCAGCTTCTCCCAGATTCCTCCTCTATTGTGACTTTGAGTGAATGTATCCTCTTCCTAAGGGCACAGGAATGTGTCTTCTCAACTCATGTGATGGATGGGGCCTTGTTTTGCACTCCTCCGCCCCTCCCTCTGAATCCCTCTTTCTCTGCCGCAGCCTTTGACTCTTTCATCACATCCTTTTATTCGGCACCAATAAAAGTCAGTGATTCTTCATCAGCCGTTGTGCAGATCTGAGGGCCGCTGTTATTTTTCATCAGGAGTGTGTCACACATCACCATTCAGATCCTCAGTCACACAAATTTCAGACACTGGCACAGAGGCAGGAGCAGGTGGAGATACACCATCAATGAATTATTCAAATGAGACACTGGGCATGTCCATTAAATCTAATTTAAATACTTGGTTAATGTGGTTTAGTGGGTGTTTATGGCCATTTTTGCACCATGATGACCTACTATTGGTGCCTGTAATAATAATTGAAATCTATTAAGCATTAGCTAAACAGTAAAGTTGCCAAATGAACAGCCTTCTCATAAAAGGACTGAAGAGGCTTATCCAAAAGATTATGTTTGGCCAATGGAATAAGGGTATAAATAAACAAATGCAGATCAAATCTGCTATGAGGGAAAATACAATATTTGCTTCCTTATTCTTGATTAACCTTTTTTGTTTTATGTGGGCTGCACACCTGATGTCACTTCGTCAGTGTCAATATTATCAATATGTAACACACTATTCAAAGTGTAAAGTCAAATAAAAATGATTACTTTAAAAAATTACTTACCCGCCCCTTATATAACTGGTTTGTTAAGGGCGATAGAAGAATTATATGTCATTTGAAGGGGGGCATATCCAGTGTGTTAAAACTACACCAGAGGTACTTCAGGTAATTTAATTTAATTGTTCCGTTTATCGGTTCACATGATATTAAACAATATTTAGAAAATCTGCCACTGGTTTTATAGAGAACAACCTGGTGCAACAGTGTTTTATCTACTTCAGATTTGCATTTATTTACCACCATCACCACAATAAATCCAATATTAATTTTACACACACACACACACACACACACACACACACATTGATGATTCCATTTTTTTTCAGTTCATCCTAAGATGCCTCACACTCAGACATCATATCCCATTTGTGAAGAGCAAAAGTGTTGCTATTTAAAAAATATTACTCAACAT